>JAPYZH010000283.1:0-103090 GCA_030523085.1 Meteorus colon
GAACTCATGCTTGGAGAGGCTTTCTAAGAGGTGTCTAGGAACCTATTTTTCAGAGTACCAAACGAAAAAAAAAATATTCTTTTTTTTTGAATCACCCTACTATATATACATGTAATGCGCACCATAATCTTCGAATTTCATTGTTTGGTTATGCATTCGTTCGTACACTCAACAAAGAAATGAAAGCTCATTATTGTTCTTTGCCGACAATATGATACTGCGGATCATTTTCTAATTCGCGTTGAAACTCGAATATATTATTCATTTTCTCATATAAATTATCATTACTATACAATAAAGAATACCACACATGCATGAAAAGTTTATTATATATTTGTTACACATTCATGTTAACTATTGTTTTACAAATTTATCTTGTTACTTCAGAGGTGTAAAGTTGCTATCTAAAATTGCTTTAAAATGTATCCCCGTATAAAACTATATTTTTTTAACATCATTTCTCATTGTAATATCATAGAAAAAAAATTGTGGAAACTCTATCTGTTCAGTTTCAGTGCATAGATAAATTTAAAACGACAAGAAAAAAGATCGAGAATCTGTCTGAAATATTTCCTTTCTTTCTTTTTCCTTTTTCCTCTGTCTTTCCACCACAATATTCAAGTATAGAACTCACGATTATCCATTTATCTACTCGACATGCCGCGTGAATACACATACATAACAGCTATAACACATAGAACGAAATAACATGCACAGACACGTTATTCTCTTGCCAACACGATTATCTCATATACATGTATACCAGAGTGAAAATAAAGATCTTGGTTTATGTATGTACACGTTAAGACGTTTACTCTCATCGTGTGCAAAAGAATTTAAACAGACTATAAAAAAAAAATGAAAGAAAAAACGAAGAAATTTCTAGCTCAAAGAAAAAATAAAGAAGAAGAGAACATAATTCATTGATGTCAATAAAGGGAAAATGATTATTCAATTAAATAAGACATTAATAACTTAATTTTTCAATTAAAGACCCAATAATAAGTGAATACATGCTAGTGTGTGTACGTTTAAAATAGCTAAGATTGACTCAGTGCTGTCGACCAATCGGGTGTGAGCCTCTTTGTCTTGCCAGATTGGTCGGCGTATTGTTTTAAGGGAGGCCCGACGCATGCGCACTCAAGTGCGTGGGAGGAACATCTATAGCACAAGACTGCCCACGAGGCCTCTGCTACAATTCTCCGTCTTTTATTCCATCCTTTCGCATATTGTCCTTATTTTTTTTTCGTTCTCTCTTTTTTTCAATCCCCTTTCTGCATACTCCACTCCAATTAAAATTATTTTTTTCTACGTATGAAAGCCACAATTGCGTATTTAGTTACCAGAAAATTTGTATACAGTTAAATTCCCGCGGAAAATTGTCTGCTTTTAATTTGTGGATACATTTTTCATTCTTACTTACTGACGAGTGAAAGTTACACACGAGTAAGGGGAAAAAAGGGAAAGAGCCATATAGTCAGAGTTTTTCATATGTATACATGAATATGAATACATATGTGGAGAATAAATGTGTATATATTTTCCTTTTATCCAGCATGAACGCGCGCGCGGTTCCCTCGTCTCTCGCCCAACGGTTGGGTAAAGGCCGCACCGGAAACGAGATGACGCGTGACCCTAGACGGATGCATTAGACGCACTTCCGGCGGTGTGCGACGCCGATGCCTGGGCGCCCTCTCATTCGTCCGTGAAACTCTCTCGCTCTCAGCCATTCCCGCCCCATTACGAGTCATCGAGTGTGATCGTGATGAGTGCGATCAATTTATCCTCATATATCTATGTATTCTCCCACAACCAGGGTGGACAAAAAAAAAATAATAATATTCGATAAACCCATCACGTTCCAATTATTTTTACAGAAAAAAAGACTCGAATTTTTCTGAAATATCGTATGTAATGGGGAATTCGAATGGTTCCTATTTCTATATTGACAAATAATTCAAAGTTGGATATAACATCTGAATTTGAAAAAAAAATAAAATTCCAATCGAATTCATTTCAATAATTCGCTCATCGTATTCAATTTTTCAATTCATTTTCCATGACATTTCATGATAGGAAACGTATTTTCCCATGCTATAAAAGACAACATTTCATGTCTAAAGGGTTCCTCTCACGTGTCCGGAAAACTATTACAATCGACCATAATACATAAACATGTAGATCTATATGTATAAATTCATACGTGAGATATACCTACATATATTGCACTTATATTGGATGAGAACAATGCGCGTCTCAGTGAGGTTTCTCGATGGCATGAGACGCGAGAGGACACCACGTGCGATCTATCAATACCGGAAACGCCCGACACATGCCCTGTGTGGAGGTGGTTGTGGTGGTACAGCGCGATAAAGGAAAAAAAGAGTATGAATGAAGGTTGGAGTAAAGAGGAAAGAGAGAGGAAGAAGAAGAGCGCGAGAGAGTTTGTGGGCGAGTCCAATGTGCACACGTGCGTCATGAATATTTGAGGCGATAACGGAGACGCAGTCGTCTATTTTCCTCGCACCCTTTTGCTTGTTGAGACTGGCGCGCGCGCGTACTCAAACACATATAAATAAATATATATCTGTGTCGGTACGTCGCCAATGTGTCACTATGTGTACATAGATTCTGTCGTCTCGTCACGCTTTCTATCGTCATCACCATTTAGTTATATATTCATCCATGCAATATGAAAACATCGAATGTACACATACAAATGTCAACTCGGCATAATATATAATCGTATGAACTAAATAATGTTATAGTGATGTTTAAACTCACTTTAGCCTATCAACAAGAATGAAAAGAAAAAAAAGACAATTTTATCACCCATTTTCTTAAGCTATAAAAAATTTAATTATCAACGTGAACAAAAAATATATAGAGGTTGTATTACTACCCAATTTTGTTTGAATAAAATTTGACCGGGCACTAGGTCGACTATCGACCTCGATCTTCTCACCAATATTATTCCTGTTACACGTTTGATTTATAATACATGTGGCAATTTATTTGATGCATTCAAGAATAAAGATAAGCTACCCAACCGCCATTTCCCGTACATACACAAATGTCACACACTATATAATTATTATTTACATGTTTGGAGCACGCGCTCGGGTGCGTGTTTGCGTCCTTTGTCTTTGCGCAGAACTGCTAAATTCTATAGATGTGAAACGTGAGTATTTAGATAAAGAGACAGAAGATGGAGGGCAAAGGGCGGAAGAGGGAGAAAGATAAGCGTATTCTACTGGAGTGGATCGTGCCTGGCATAACTAGATCGCGTCAAGATTATATAGAACGGTATAAATAGAGAGTCTGTTGGTCGTCGGCGTTGTCGTCGTGTCGTTTCTTCTCGATTCCTTCGGGTCAGGCGTTTCGTCTATAGAATGGACAAGCACCCAGTCAGTTCCACCATACATACATGTCTGTACTGAATGTATATAGAAAGGGGTTGAGTGCAGAGCCCGAGAGTGAACCGGAGGTACAGTGCGGCAGCATATCACCGGGGGTCGAGAGTTGCGTTTCAGTCCAGAAACGCTTGGAGAATGGGCGAATGATCAATATTCATAGTCCACCCCCGCTATTCGGTGAGACTGAAGGGATATAGTAGGACAAGTATACGCGGGGTGAGTTAGAGGGGAAGAGAGAGAGGGCGAGAGAGGAAGAGAGTGAGTGTGGATGCAGTAGCAGGACTTGAGCGCGACTATAGTACAGACATTGAGAGGGTGGATTTATGCGAATCCTTCCTTCCGCCCTGGGCCTTTGCCCACCACTCTCTGTCCAACGTTCACTCATTCTCCATCTCTCTTTCTCTCTCTTATTCTCATTCTCTCTGACTGTGTATTTTCCATTTTCTTCTTCCTCATTTGGTTCTATAGCAATCTTCATTTTACTCTGCTCAGTCCAAAGTCGAGTGGACCCAAAAGAGCAAGAGATTCGCTACTGTTTTTCTCCGTAATTTCGCCTATAGAAGAGTTTCGTAATTATATCATATATGTATTTATCTTTTGTCTTCTTTCCAGACGTTAGTTTTGCAAATTTGCATAATGTCAGTGAACATACAAACATAAGTAGAATTTAAATAGTTTGAAACATTGTTCCTGTATATTTGGTAATGAAAATTTGAATGATACTTTGGCAAGGAGTACATTTTCAAAATGAAGATTATACGAGTTATTCATTTAATTAATAAGTATATAAATAGAAAATGTTAAAATAAATATAAATACATTTGTTTAATTTTATTTGAAAACTGTCTTTAGAATTCCACAAAAAGAATCTTCATAGATGATTTTAATGACAAGTTTTTCGGTGGAATTCAACATAAAAATCCTTCGTCGTGGGATCATCCACACACTTATAACATTTAAATAATAATAATAATTCACATTTATATATGGATACATATATTTACAGTTGAAGAGTGTGAAAAGAAAAGTCGCAGCGTTGGCAAAAACTAAAACATGGCTCATACAACAGCGTATACTCGTGCGTGAATACTAAATACATACATCGCCATTAAATGTGCACATCTATGTGTTTATCATCCTCCCTTACATGCACACGTACACACACAAACAAACAAACATTTTTTTCACTCTCTTTACAACTTTTCTCTTCATTTCTCAAAATTCACCTCAGCTCCTCCAACACTTTTACACACCATCACTCATGTGAATTTACCTGAAAATTGCGCATGAATCTCCACCTCACTGCTTTTTATTTTTCCTTCTAACATTCGCATACATTTTATACCAAATATTCACTACCACAACTACCACTACCACTATACATTTGCTTGCCAATAGTTAACTAATGCCGGAGTGTGCGGTAGTTATTTACCTTCAGATTTCTCGCGTCGATTTTGACTGTGTAACATTTGCGAGCACATGACTCCACAGGCAAATAATAGCGCGCTACAATGCAAGCCCTGAGGCTTTTCAGGGCACTGCGAAGGAGGAACGGGGGAGGGGGAGCTTGAGAAGAGAAGGCACCACACATAGCTGCATACCGTCTCATCGTGGACTCACTGCGTCTATTTATATATATATATATATATATATGTGAGTGTGTATGAAGGGGGTGGATGTGGCTGCTCATCAACTAATGGCCCGCACCGGAACCAAACTGCCTTCAGCGTATACCAACTCGGCATTATTGCTACAGCTATTCCCGCATCAGCTATACGTCCATATATAGATATATATATATATATTTATATAGAAGCGATACTGTACCTACTCTTTGCACTTACACCCCTTTCGCGACGAGAATGTCTCTCGCTCTTTCCTACCTTATACTATGCATATAGTTACTCGCTCAAATAGGTGCGCGCGTATATTTCAACTGTGCACCGTTCATGTTCGTTTGCCTCTTTCCATTTTCTTCCTCATTCTCAATTTTTTTTTTCTCCCCCTTCTTTATCTGCTACATATTTTTCCATTTCTTTTCATTTATTTTCTTTTTTTCTTCTTCGTATTTAAACTTCTTGTCGTTCATTCTCTCTTTTATTTGTTAGTAACTCATCTTAATGACAGAAAAGAAACTTGAAAATGCGTATATAATCAGACGTGTACTAAGTTTGTAGATAAGAAATATATTGGACTGAGTGCATCTTATTTTATTTGTCTATTTGTCTGGATTATTTCTATAAAGTAGCCACGATATTCCACGACTTATTAGTATAAATAAATCTAATTGTTCGGTCGTTCATTGTGTCACACGGATCAGCGATCAGAGTCAAATAAATTTTTATGTCTGAGATAAAAACAATAGTGAAATAGATATAGTTGACCGCTTCCATTGTCTGTCATTGTTTTGAAGAAACACATAAGTATACATATATATATTCATCTTCCACCCAAGGAATAATGTACTGTCGGTGTGCGCCTTCTTCCCTATATCTCCCTAACTATACTGAGCATCCTTTAATTACTGTCGCGTGCAAATTGGAAGGAAAAATTAATCGCAGAAATGACTTAGTAGTTGGACGTAGGCGCCAAGAGAGAGTTATATATATATATATGCATGAGAAGGTGCGCTCGAGGGTGGGTGAAGTAGATGGTACGAAATATAGACAAGTTCCACAAAGAGTGAGAGGAAAAATACGGGAGTGAAAGAAAAAGAGAGGAGACGAAAAAAAAGAGGAAGCACACTCTGGGGGTCGCACAAAGGGGATGAAAGGAAGTCCGGGGCAATTAGAATGATGCCCTTTGCATGGCCCCGCACCCGGTCGCGTCATTTTACCCCTCTTTCAACCACCCACACCTCCTCATGATAAAGGAGAAAAAAAGAAGAAGAAATTCCCAGCATCAATAAATGTCCCGAAAAGCAAAAATTATAAAATGAAATATTGGTGAATCTTTTGAAAAAATTGAAATTTCATGTGAGATATTTCTTCAACCAATTCCCATCCCTCATATATGCATTCGTGTGTGTACATAAGCCCTCGAGAGGGGGATGTATATTTATATATAAGTGAGGGTGCAGACCACGCTGCTAATCCAGCGCATAGTTTATACGTCATTAAACCGGCGCGAGGGGGTTGTGTGTGTGAGAACGTGTGTGTGTGTGTGTGGAATCCGCGGACGTCACGGCATATATTGCGACGCCTACGAGACCTCTATGTATATATATTTATATTTATATGTACGTAGGAGGTGACGAGTCAGGATGGCTACCCCTCGTTGTCGCTATGTTCGCTGTCACGTCGAATCATCGCCCAACGATATGACAGCATGGGGGTTTATATAAATAACTCTATATATATACATATATGTGCGTCTTCTCAGACCGAGGGTCGCAAAAATCGTGATTAAATGCTATAAGATATGACACAGTAGAAGAAAAAACGAAAAATGTCTTTCAGATGAACGGTGAAAATAAAAACCATTAATGCACTAAATTATCGTCAATTTTTTCCTAATTATAATTTTTTTCAATTGTTTATTGTCGTCGATTCAATTTGCTTCTTTTTTTCTTCTCTTTTTTTTTACTTCTTTTCACTCATTCACTAAGCGATACTTCATGGATGTCAAGAAAACAAAACAGTGAGTCTGGCAAAAGATACAGTGAATGAGGGACGCACCCGTTTGAGAAATCTCGTGGTTGTTAAAGCGACAAAACGAATAATTAACCGAACAAAGAATATGGTATTCGGTGGAAAAAAAAAGGGAGGAAGAGCAATAAAAAAAAGACAGAACAAAACAGCAACAATCGTATGTATGTGTGTGTCTGTTTCTATATGAAAATATATATATTCACAGACAAATGCACATAAACGTACATATTCGTTCACACTCCTCCATACCTCGCTCTCCCGTCCCGCTCCAAAGTCTTGTTCGCTCGATAACAAAGTCAAGTGGGGCACAATGAGGCACGCCAGCAAGTATTATATTGAATGCCACATATAGGGTCGTATATGGCTGATGTATATATATGCATCGTGCGAAGACGTGCGCGTCTTGACGACTGCGACAAGGAACGAGCGAGACTTTGTGGCTCGTATGGAATTCGAAGCCAACAATTCAATGACCCGAGTCTCACTACTTCACTGTCATTACGATATTGAATCACACGCGAGCCTAAAGCTTACTAGGACATCTATGTATTTCGAGTTCTCGTCAATCACCCGATCCTTCAACCAATACTTATACATTCTCGCGCAGTTATTAATCACCCAAAACTATTTTACTTGACTTCCAATTTTCTTTGGCAACTGTAAAAAAACGATTATAATGAATTATAATACATCAGTTTATGTATTGTTATTGGTCACGTCCGCACAAATTTTATGGCAACAAAAAATTATTAGGCTGTAGATAAATATTTATAGAATTATTGTAATGTGAAATATCAACGTATTGTCAAAAATGTTAATTTTTTTGTTAATTTTGATCTGCTTCAATACAAAATTTCAACCAATATCATCTCAAAAGAAATCTATCAAATTAAAGTCAAATCTCCTTTCTTTTATCCCATTATATGAAAGTCAAATGACATATAAATACATATGGACTTATGCAAATCTATAAATTTTTTGTGGATGAATAGAACGGAATATCTATCGGTCAAGCTCGAGAAATCCTGATAAATGGATAAAAGTTTTATATATTCACTATATATGTATGAAAGTCCACAAGAATGAAAGGGTGTATATGGTATAACAGCGGAAACGATCCAAGAGTGACCGTCAAAAAAGTTCAAGACACAACTCATAAACAAAACAAAAAAAAATCAATAATGGTTGCAAATTTTTTTTTTCCATACACTCTCTCTCTCTCTCTATCTGTTGAAAAAAAAATAAAATAAAATAAAATGATAATAATATTGATAAAATAAAGTGAAATAAAAATAAGTGAATATTTGACAGACTTCCGGAGTTTCATTCTCTTTCTCACTCTTGATTCCACTCACCAGTTCTTTTACAACATCCCACAGTGGGGTAGAGTAGGGTATATTGGGGATGCAATCAATAAGACATTCGTGACGTGACAGTTATGGTCGATATGGGGATGTAACGTGTGTGTGCGAGTGTGACTGATGCAGGGTGGAAATACTAACGGCCAGCTCTATGAATATCTTTCGATAGATTGCACATTCGACCCCACAACTGAAAGACCGCGCCATCGACGCATGAGAAAAAAGGGGGAAATAAGGGGGGAATATACATTCATATACACATATAGCAACCAAAAAGAAAATATATATACATATATTAATAATGGATATACATAAGAAGAGGGTGGTGTATTTGGAAAGCCTGCGGTTTCATAACAAAGTCAAAGTTAATTTTTATTTACATCAGTTTGTATAATATCGATATGGTGATATGCCCCCGTTAATAATCAATTTTTTTTTTATTCAGACTTTCATTCTCTCCTCCCTTTATTTTCTTTCCTCGCTTCAATTGTGAAAAAGTCGAAGAAATAGAAATAAATTATGCAGGTGAAAATATGTGAAATGGAAAAGAGTCACTCGCACACACATATACACATACATATATATATATATATATGTATATATATATATGAACATGCACGAAGCTGTTTCAAGGGTTTCGTCTCGGTCAATTGTCGTTTTATTTCACTACACACAAACCGTGTCGCTTAAATTATTCTTGGTTGGCCCCGGGGCTCGTATCATTTTTCGAAACGATTAGCATTTTTTTTCCAACCATTCCTCGAACTCGACGCGGTCGAGCTATGTGTATACATATATATTAAGGTGACATATACGCGAGGTTAGGCTGACGTCTCGTCTTTGCTTATGTGCTTGCTCGGTTAAGCGTCGTCGTCGTCATCGGCGTCTCGTGTCACGCACACAATGATGCCCCGTCTCTCAATTTTATTTAAATACTCCGTGAGCGTCTTGAGTTCCTTTTCACGCCAAGATTTATGCACGACGCACCGTTAATTGTCGGCCTATTATCCAGTTAATGGTATTCCACGACGTGTATATTTACTCATCGTTCATTCTGCATCGTGACAAAAATATGATTCCTCGTGTGTCATACTTTTTTCTTTTTTTTTTTTTCCTCTCCATTCTCTCAGTTATTTTTTTCCATCTTTTTTTTTCTGTCTCCTATACCATCCGCTGATGTGTTTCACGTTATATATCGAGCTCTCGTCATTTATATATCTCTCTCTGTGTGTATATGTGTACCTCCAAATCCTCAACTGCGGCGACCGGAAACTCACTCAGAGCCGAAATTTCAATCAAATTGAAATTCGCCCCTTGCCTCGCTCTCATTCTTTTTTTGCCGCGTATTCTCGTGGCACTACTCTTTTTCCATCGCCATTTTCGCGTGCGGCTACATCGATTTCCTCGTGCGCAATGTTACCGTGTGTACATCACCAATGTGAACGAGAATTCGGTGCGGGCGTCGCAAAACGCATATCCCCATTCGAGAGCAATAGCTGACGCTGGATGAAAATTCTGTGTGTATGACCGAAAAGGGAGAGTACACTGTTGCTGTGTGTCACTGTTGGCTACTGCTGTCATTGATGTTGGTGCACACACAAGCACATCGTTTTAGCATCCCCTCATTTTTCGTTGTCGTGGTATATATATACAGTGATAATGGCAGTAACTGTGTACGATGTGATGGTATACGACGATAGAATTCGTATCCAAGGGCGATATTCACTGTCATACTAACGTACACAGCACAACCCAGACGTGAACGAACCGTGGAGAATCCAATGACAAGCGAATTATCACGCGTGTGTGAGCATGGTTTTCGCGACCGTATGTATTATTCATACAATGAATTAACAACTTGACAGATATATGGCTCTATATGACTTTGTTTTATTTCATCAAGGGGTGTTCTTTTATTTGCCAACTAAACCAATATAATCACAACTATTTAAAGAATTTTATTAATGGAAAAAAATCTAATGTGAAGCAACTTATAGAGTTCATTATATAAAGTAGAATAGATGTTGCATTGACTTCGGAATTCGTTTGCCTCTCTAATGATGTAATGAATAAAATTATATAAATATCATCTCTTTTGTTCTATCCCCTGATTATCAAACGAGTACTTCAAATGTAGAATAAGATGATGTATAATTTCTGATTAGCATTTTAGCATTTAAAAATCATCGTATACATATACTTCATCCGTCACCGATAAAGGAAATGGGGAGTGCTGTATAGTGGCCGCCTTTTGCGCTTATGCGGACAGCGCGTTGGGAAAAACCTATTTAAAAGTTTGATTAAGAAACCGGCCGCCATTATTCTCATGCTAATTATGCGGCATCGCCATCGTTGAAATTACGTCAAGATGGATCCCGGGAAGTCTCGTCAACGGACGCGCGTCGTTTTCTATATTTAACGCGGCGCGCCTTACTTTTTTTTTTCTTCTTCATTTTTTCTTTTTCATTATTTCCCTTTCCCTACTCGCTTCATTTTTTTTTCTGCTCATAGAATATTCCTTTTTTCTCATTCAATTGTAACAATAGTAATGACGAAACAGATCCACACCCTTGACATGGATCCTTCGAACGCATACAGTCATGAATCAATTGAAAACATTGATAATCAAAATTTATTTGTGTACATCGAAGCTACAATAAATTATGAATATTAACTATGAATTGGGAGAAACCTCGAACTTTTCCTCTACCTAAAATCAAATTTAATATGAATCTATATTAATTCATTTCATCCACTTGTTCTACTAAAACAGAACTAATAATTATTCATCATTATTGTTTTCATTCCCCATTTAATTATTCAATACACAAAATAATTTCCGTTTCGCATTAAAGTCGATCAGTCAGATTCAAACCCTCGAATATCTTATGGAGATGAACTTTCTCTTTTTTTTTCGCTCGTCCACATCAACTTTATGTATGTACCCTACTTCACAGTAAAAGCGCGAAAAGAGGGTAAAAAGTGTGGAAATCATATGCACCACTTCGCCGCCACGATCTACATTTCCTGTTCTGCATGGCGGAATTGAGCATATACCGGAAACAGCGCTCTCGTCTCTTCATAGCTCTTCTCCATTTTCACCACCTCATCTTCTTGTCCGTCGTTTCGCGTCTCGTCCGACCACGTTTGAATCTTGGTGAGACCACCAACTGGAGATACCCAGTACAGATGATATGTGTATATGTATTTTGCTCCAAACATTTCTCTGTCACTCTGTAGCAAAAGGGTGTGCACCCTTAATGGTCGAAAACACATATCGTAAAACTACGCGTTGGCTCTGTTACATTAAGAGGGGAAATTCCGGACAATCATTCATCGCCCTCAACGAAAAGGAGGAAAAAAAAAAAAAGAAAAGGAGAAAAGAGAAATGATGATACGGAAGTAGACATAAAAGTGCGTGAAAAAAGAAAAGAAAGTTATACAGTTTTCTGTGTTGTTTGTAGAACGTTAAAGATTATGTTCGAAGTGATTTTTCTTTTCCGGTGACAATAATAAACATCCTCAGCTCATATATAAATAATTAATCTTTCACAGATTGAAATTTGATTCATGTGCGACAATTTTATCCATATTAATGGTATAAATATGGTAATAATTGAACGCATAAAATGTTCACCATCGACACCGATTGATTACCAATAAGAAATGACTATCAGCAATTAGAAGTTGATTCCTCACCAAAGTATCCACAAGAATTGGACCGAATAAACCTCATCTATAATTAATATACGCACGCAACAGGAAAAAATTTTGGTGTTAAACAGGGAGAAAATAAATTCACGAGTATTGTGGAAGAGGTCAAGGTTAATTTCGCACACAAACAGATGTTGTCACGCACTAATGCGTGTACCCGAACCAATTCTTTTCTCGTGTGTACATGAACCGCCATACATATATACATATATATATTTCCTAACCGGCACCCTAAATGCGGCAGGGCAAATGGGGGGTCATCCGATTAATTATCAAACTATCCATTATACGACAACTTGGTTTGGCTCACTCTATATCTCGGGTATTCACGCATCGTTTACGTAATGATCAGTTAATAATATCACCATCAGTGAAAGTCAATGGACTGTATGGGTTCACTGTTTGTGATCCATTCTATATATTGAACAGTCACGTCACTTTGATAAACTAATCTCAGAACAAAACAATAATCATGTGTACTTTTACACGATGCATGGGAATACAAAAAAAAAGAGAATGAATGAAATAAATAAATGCGGGAAGATTGTGCGTACTTATATAATAAGTAAATTGGTCTGTGTGAAACCGAAGCTTCTGAAAGTACTTTGAATGAGTTTATACATATATGTATATAAATCCGGAAACAAAAACTATATATTGGGAGGACAAAAGTCATTTTTGAATGCATGATCGGGCATGTGCCATTGTGAGATAATATATTTCAGAGTTATATCAGTTCTTTGCTACTGATGCTTCATCTATGCCTTCTCTTTTCCCTCTCTCAATCTCACCCGCTCACTCTCTCGTAGAATCCGTTCGTTATGTATAGCCTTGTTCGCCGATTAAGCGACATAATCGCTGATGGGGTTCGCCATTGTCGAGGGACTTGGTCTCAATTGGATTACTTTTTTTCCAGACGATATGGGATATATTGTCGTATATGTTCTTCGCATTTATTCACTTTTCTTTCATAGACTACGCTATATATATAATATATATGTTGCTTGAGAAAAATGTCTCTTTAATCCTGTATATACTCTATACCATATTATTTTTCATTCATTTATTTTTTTTGTTCCCCACCTTTTACTATCGTTTTTTTTTTCTCCAGTTACGTAGAGCCCCGTGAGAGAATTGAGAGTTCGTGGTCGCGGAGTCGCGGACATTTAAAGTAGGGGGAATGTGGATATCTATGTATGGGTATGTATGAGCATAGAGAGCCCTGCATATATCGCCCGGTAGTTCGAGTACCCCATAAGAAAAGAAATGTCGAATCTTGGAAATTTGATCTTCAGATGATATTTCTGCTGGTACAATTTTCGTCCATGAGCTAGAGGTGATAGAAAAAAGGTTAGAGAAAGAGAAAATGAAAAATGTAAACCATTTTAGAAATTTATTCAATAGCAGAAGAGGATTACCTTCAACACCATTGAAAAAAGAACAAATTTGTCACATAAATATAAATGTATATTATATATTCGGATTTATTATTTTTTTATGAATGTGACGGTCGGTGGTTTCACACATGAGGGGATATTAATGATTCAATTCTTCATAAATTAACACATCGTTTGGATTGCCCCTTAATTTTATATTACCTTACAAAACCTCAATCATCAATTCATAAACAGATAAAATACCCATTTTTTAATACGATGAAGAGTAATTCAATCTTCTTTTCTTCATTCTTATTAAGAACTAAAAATCTATTCTCTTCCCAAAATTGAAATTGATTCCATTCAATATGACAAAAAAACCCAAACTGCTCTTCAACGAATTATCTCTCGATATTCACATGGACGTCATATTCAAACATTACATAATAAATCTCGGCATCATCTAACTATTAATCAATACTAATAATCCATCGTGACTCTCCAAGAATTTCAATTTTCCATATAATAAAAATACGAGCAAACACGAGGAAAAATAGCATTCAAAGTTGAATTGCAATTTTCATTCTGTCATCGACCATAGTGGAAAATTCCATCCAATGCCATCACAAAAAAAACTGAATGAATTAATCAATAAAAAAGGAGAAGGGAACCGACCAAATTACAAACTGAAAAATGCATCAAAAATATGTGTCCACACACTCATGATACACATATATATATATATATATATGATGGTTGGATGGTTGGATGGTTAGAAACGGGCAGAGAGACACACACATACACAGAGAGGTTTGGGGCAGTGCGTATCGATCTGGCAGCGTTACGTGCGTGCTGGAGGTTGGGGTCCCGGCATGGACCAATCGGAGGGCAACTCTACTCTGCACTCCTCCGCAACTTCCCTCATCACTAGCTCTTCCTTCTCTCTGAATCCGAACGTTCTCCCATATATCTCGTCTCTGTCTCCCTCACCTCATCCACAGCCATATACAAACACATATATATATACGCATATATATTTTCGCTACGTACGTAGGTGGCCCCCTACTCATCTTCCCACCTTCTCTACACCATCCCCCTTCTGTTTCATCCTCTGTACATGCACACATACACTCAGACTCCCATGGATCCCCATGCATTCAATTATATATATGTATACAAACACGCACCACGCTGTTATCTGCATCGCACTCCCGCACCCGTCACTCCATCTCGCTTAGAATTGCGTGTTCATACCTGCTGGCTGATTACGCCGGTTGATAACGCAACACGCGCGACCGCCGTACTCAGAACAATGCAATGGCCGACGTATATGCATGCATACATGGTTGAAACGTGTATATACATGTATGTATAGATATATGTCATGATGGGAGAAATGTCACCGGAATTGCATACGGACACTCGGCTATACAGAGAAGAGAAAGCAACCAAGCGAAAGAGAGAAAAATCCGGAAGTCAACGTGACGAGAGAACGAGCGCGGTATTATGTTGTAAACGGAGAAAAAACATTTGCACCACATTATTTATTCAGTAATTTATTCTTCTCGTGTTGATTATGGACATTCAATTATATATAAAATTACTGAATCAAACATCAATATAATATATGCGAAACAATTCCTACATGCAGTACGAGTTCTTCTTGTTACGATTCTGGGACCTACTTAGAATCGTGAGGGATAGTAAGAATATTAGACAGGGCGTGTCTTGGATCCGAAAGGGTCTATATTTGTGTGAACATATTTAGGTGTTAGTGAAAGTAGGAAAAATGGGTCTGAAAGAAATGTGAAATGAGATTCAATTTGAAATAGAGAAAAAATGAAAAACTTGTCTTGAGATAATCGGATGAGGAACATAATGCATATTTATATATATCGATTGGATGATTATTCATTTCTATTTAACAGTTTGAATAATTGACAAAAATCTACAAATTTTTTTACAGATTTTGATGGGTAACTATGGTCAGTATGAATGCGACAATTTTCTGTCATATCCTATTTCCATTGGTATTTGACAATTTATACCTATCATTTTATTTTCCAATTTTTCTCTTTTTTTTTTCATTACAAACAGATGGCTGGATGCGGATGAAGAGATTTGGTAGAATTTCAAGAGATCGTATTTGGAATCGTATTTGCAAATGTTTTGTGGGACTGGATCGGACGCGAGCAGGAAACTCATACCCAAACGATTAACGAGGAAATTCGATGAAATCGTAAATTCGTCCATTTCATACCACTCCTGTTGAATGGAAAGAAAAAAAAATATGGAGAGAAAAAAAAACAGTGCACACGGATAGTGCAACAGCTAGTGAAAGCGAGAGAGAAAGAGAAAGAGAGAGAGAGAGAGAGAAAAAGAGAATGTGGTGTCTATACACTTATATGTACATTTATATGTTGGAACACATGAACATGCATGTGCATATCACTCTGGTTCTACTCTAAAATATATCCCATCGTTGCTATCACTCTACTATCGCACGCATGTGCGAGTGTTTGACGGGCATTGCCCCATGGTTACCATCAAAAGAATGAAGAGAGAACGAGAGCATCGCGTATATATATATATATATATATATATATCTACGTTTATTTGGTATTTATATATATGGGGAAAGAGAAGAACAGAGAACAGGCCATATACGCAGCGGCAGTAAAATTCCCTAAACGATGTAAATAATGGATAGGAAGAGAGGGTAGATTCTACAGTGGAAAACGTGCAGTTTGGACGGTTTTCAATTATTTTCCACTGGCATTGCGCGCATGAGGTTGGAGGAGACACAGAGAGTGGGAAAATAATTCAAGATAAATTTATTGCCACTGCTCAATTACGCAAAATATTGTCAACTAGGAAAAAAAGGGGAAAATACACAAGCGGACAGAATAAAACCAAAAAATGAGAGTGAAAAAAAAGAACAAAACAAAATGACGAATAGAGGAGAATTCTCTCTCGGATGTAGTTTATCAATGCGTACTGTTGTGTAACAAATGGTGGTATGGGAGAATGTTGCAAACCAACCTATCAACTTCATTCTTTAAACGAGAAAAATATGTTTTTATGCACTGCTGGAAAATTACATGAGGATATAAAATGAACTGAATGAGGAAGAATGTCCTTCACGTCATAAAAATGCAGTTCATGTAAAATAGGTGAGCCTTGAAGTAAAATGAAATATATATATATATATATACATAATATTAAATGAGACGAGAATTGATAATTGTCTATTTGCTGTAGTGCATGAAATTTGAAACTTTGCAATTATTACTTGTATTAACACATCGAGTGTTACACAGTTTCGTTTTTTCTTTGGTTGTTCAATAATTTCCTCCATCTTATAACCTCCATTATGATTGTTTCAAGGTATAGGTTAAAACTGAGTAAAATAGGGGAATGAGGCAGTACAAGTTTGAGAACATTGTGAGAGTGGGAGAATTGAGGAAATCTCTAACTCAACGTTGAGAGAAGTCTGGGTCGGTTCGAGGAGGTCTCTCAGATCCGTCCCCTTCTAATCTGGTCTCCTTGGTTTCGCCCTCGAGTTTTGGAGGGTGGCGCAGCGGTGCGGGCAGGTTCTCTTTTGTGAGGGACACAAGACAGGCAGCATAGTTGTGTGCCACTGAGAGTGTATGTGTGTGAAGTTCCATGTACACACATAAAGGAATGGTTTTTGGAGTGAAGACTCTGTTGGTTCAGAGTAAAGAATTGATACGGTGGAATGAAATTTGCGAGAAAATATATACAGGACCAAAGACGTTCAGCAGCAAGCGACCTACTTGCATATGTGATTTTCGAGAGGCCAAGAATATGCTTGGGCACAAGACGCGTTTTAAAGGGTAGAAAAAAAAAGGTTCGACAAAGTGAAACCCTCTTAAAAAATTGACTTGTGTACATGCCAGGCTTCACCAATGTGCCTTAGCTACTCATCTACTACACCATTTAAATTTTCGAATGGCTTCTGATGTTGCTTTGACCAAGAGCCAAAAGGATAAGACGGAGAAAAAAAAAAGAGAAATAACCAAGATTTTTACCTACTTTGATTTATTTTTTTGTGAAGCGAAAAATGTATATATTTCTTCTTCGTATTTTTCTTTATTATATATTTCTTTTGCGAAATAAATAATCTGACCTCTCGATTGAGCTGGCCAGATGGCAGATCCAAAGTATACGCGGTTGTGTGCGCGCGCGCGTACGCGAGTGTCACCGAGGGTCTAATCTGGGGCGCGGCACAAGAGCGAGTCTAATCCAGCTTATCCAAAAAGTAATTTTGAGTCTTTTGAAATGGTCTGCCGCACGAGCCCTTGCGACTTCCCTTCTCTTGCTTGCATCTAACACAGCAGTACCATCATCATCCAACCATTCGCAGCAGTGTACTCTCGCCATCTTCATTCGTTATATTTCTTTCCTTGCATTTTACGTCCCACTGCGACAACTATACTCCTTCGCCCATCAAATAATACACATAAAAAGGGAGAAGATTATCTCATCCACCAGTCTTTGCTATCGCATCTAACCACTTGTACTTTTTTTAACTCAAGCAAGAAAAAAAAGAGAAAAAAATTTCACCATCCCTTCATCTAATCCCCGATAACATCCCTCTTCTCCACTACGAAACCCATAAACACATGTTCACTGCTACCAATTCCGCTTTTATAATCAAACTCTGTTTAACTCGCGCCACGAATTGGACCACAATAACAAACATATTTCCAATCAAAAACTAAATTCAATTCAAAACCAACATTTAGTATGTCACGCTCATACAAATTCGCATATGAATTCAAATTGAA
Organism: Meteorus colon; assembly: GCA_030523085.1. Lineage (NCBI taxonomy): Eukaryota > Metazoa > Arthropoda > Insecta > Hymenoptera > Braconidae > Meteorus > Meteorus colon. Next base: position 18,329 of record JAPYZH010000283.1, read on the forward strand.
ATAATAAACAACTAAGATAAATCCTGGAAACTTCAATTTTCAGTTCCACCTTGTGTAAATTAACTGAAAATCCATTATATGTTTGTCAGCAAGTTGCCGATGAAACACAAGGCGTACAAACTCACTGTACTGTATATAAATATATAGTACATATACGCATATATATGGGAAGCGAAGAGCCACCATAGACGCAACATTACGCTGATTGCCTGAATTATCCGCAACCAGCCTCTGGTTGCTCCAGTGCTCGTATATGTACTTTGCTCTCACTAGTACACTTGGTATATAGCATATCCCCTTTGGTACGTAATCTCCGGCATACACACATTCTATATATATCTATATATATACATAAATACCCAGCGGTTAGTATTGTATATAGATGCAGACTTGAGCGATTGGACTGCATGAGATGTGCGTTTGCGCATTCCATTGCTCTCCCATCTGTACCAATACAATATATACATATGTGTGTCTGTTGCAATATATATGCGAGGCGCAATTCGCACATATGTACAAGGAATACGTGCCACGGTGCGCCTCGTAGCAATGGTATATTTAGAGGGAAAATTGAAAACACAAGAGGAATGAGAAATGTTTGATATGTGCACGAGAAAATATATAAAAGAACCGAAGATATATATCTAAAATACCCAAATTCATACGAAAGTGGGTGTATACAATAACAAAAATGTATGTTCTCAACATCGATCTTCTCGAAATAAATTAGAAAATAGTTTGATCGATGGTACAAAAGTAAAATTTTCTAACAATTTCTACAGAAGAAAAAAAGCAGTTCACTATTAATAAATTCCTATGCCATTTCTTTCAGCTCTACTTCATTCACTATCTCGTATTATCAATGTAGATATTCGGGAATAGTTGCCAATAAACTCAAGCACCTTATTTATCTATACATGAAATAACTTCTGTAATAAATATACAGCGTCGAAGTAAACTGTAGGAACAGTGTCGGGTTATGCATACACGAATATAAAGATGTTTGTTGTTTGGGTATGATCATAAATGTATATATGAGTGGGTGGATCCGGTTACCTTCAACATGGACTCGGCAACAGCAAATAGTTGTGATTATGGATGATGTAGGGATTTTATACAGATGTTATGCGGGTACACGCGACTTTGGGATACGTAATGCTCTGAAAATTCATACGGTGGTCGAGCCACTCACAAGCACTCTATAAGGACTACAGTTGTGTAAATTTGTATGTGATACAAATAAAATATATGAATTCCATTTGATAATTTTCACCTCGATAACTATGAAATGAATTACATAAGAATTTATGCTCAGAAAAAAAGGCATTAAGTATACAAATTAACAATTTTATAATCAACTATGTTTTTTTTCTTTATTAAAATATTAATTTTGAATGAATTCTCAAGTACAACAAGTCTCATTTATAATGTCATGTTGTGAATTGCAGCTTGTTATTTCTTTCAAAGCTCGTGGTCATTGCGCGTCTGTCAACACAACGAAGGAGAATGAGTGTCACAGTGGGAAGTAAGGAGATTGGACAGCGATAAATAGAACTCGCGGTGAGAAAGTCGCGCGACAATAAGCGAATGAGTGAGAAGGTAAGAGAAGGGGGTTTTACCGGAAGACCAGGGGCAGCTTTAATTTCCCCCGGAGTTCCTGGCAATTACCGCATGGCATTGGAGTAGCCGATAGCCATCTCTATCTCGTCGACCACAATGGTGTCCCGGTTCTGGTTCGATGCAACCCCTTTTACTCTCTACTCTTCGATTATATCTAACCCTCCCACACAATTTTCGTGCTGGATCTTGCACACTTTTTGAAAGAAATATATATTTCAACGTAGATGGCCACTTTCTCATTTTTATTGCGAAATTTCCTGTCCGTTTCCCGCAATTAAATTTCATATTGCATTGCATTATTTATTAAATGCTATCGCTTGGGCCTCTTCATTCTTAAATGAAGATTTTATTCATCAGTTGAACGATATTTACTGTGCTAAAAATTGTTTCATCCAGAAGTGCTCTATAACTTCATTTATTTTATTCCATTTTGTATCATCGCATACTTTCGATCGACTGATTCTAAATTGTCATGTAAATTAAAATAAACTTCTCTATTCAACTGATTAAAATATTCAATATCTATTGTCCAATCGTTGAAGCGTTGAAGAATTATCAAGTGTTTTGCGACACAGTTTTTGGTGCATTCATTAAATGCAACGACAGTTATAGACAGGGGAAAAGGTCAAAAACAAACAGAAAAAAAAAATGAGATGAAGCAAGTTGAAAGTTGTGTATTATTGTGGGGTAACTTACGGCCTCTGCTTCTCTATATTCCGCTTCAGTGCCATACCAAACTCTCTGCGCAATGTCATTATCTCAAACAACGCGGAACACTCGAGTGAGGGCGCACAGACGTACGCGCGGGGTTGAAGGCAATACACATCGGTAGCGAAGATCTTTTCTCACTCGAGAGTATCTAAAATCTTCGCTGACGCCCTCTCTCTCGTCTACTCTCTCACATTTCTCTTTTTCATCCGTTATCGTTCTCGTTCATTCCTATAGACGTCTTCAGGACTACTGCAAGCTTGGGAAGTGTATTGCGAAGAAACTGTGAGAGGTTCGGAGGGACGGGACGTTGGCATTGTAGGTACCGGCCAATTATTTCGCTTGGCGTAGAGTAACAGAAAGAGAGTGCGAGAGTGAAAGAGCACCGAGCCAAACTCACTGTACACTATATATACATTCATGTATACATATAGCTCGTGCAAGTCCTTACTCGCTTTGCTCGTCGTCGTCTCATTCAGCCAAAGTCTAATTAAAGTGCAGCGGCAACTTAAATTAAAACACGATAATGTTGCCGAGAAGTCGCTCTCACTCTCTCTTGATCCGAGAGCCTTTCTTCTCTTTCTCTCTAACTCTACCCATCCACCATCGCCAATCTTCATATATATATATTTTTTTTTTCTTGTTCCTGATGGCCTTCGCAAGACCCTTCGTGTGTCTCCGGCACACTTCGATACTTTTCACGCCATCAGGAAGTGGAAGGTCGACTCGTACGCCATTTGCAAACTCGCAAAAAGGACTCTTGCTTGGGAGTTTAACTCATCCTCTTGCTTTCCCTCTCTCTATCTTTCCGGTGTATATATATTACATAACTACACATTGTGAACGTATATATATATATATAGTTTGGGAGAACATGCGGGTCTTTGTGCCATCCACCTACAAACTTTTGCGTTGAAAAAAACTATTGGATTAAAAAGTTCACGTCTTTAACATCACCCCGTTTACATTCGCGATATTTTGTCATTCATTTTTCTTTCTCTGATTTAATTGATGCCGAACTTACGAAAAGTCAAATAAAAATATATATGCATTGGTTAGAAGAGCTGTATAACTTGTTCAATTATCAATTCAGATAGTTGGAAAATCTCCCTTTCGTTCAACTACGAATACTAAAGAATTTCCTGATAATAGTCCTTAAACAAACTGAGGATGATCTATATAATAATATGATATAACTTATCTAATAATACCTATCATTATCTTAATTTCCTACTTCTATCAATACTCAAGATGGTTGTGAAGGCCACACTTTTGTTTTTTTTATTTTCACGATAATATATACTTTCTATTCCAGACGATCGAAAGCACTCATTCGAATCATAACAACGCGACTCGCGCATTTCCGTCGCATTTTTCTTCTTCTCACTATCACTCGCCTTCATACAAACACACACACACATTCTTACATACATTCATACATACATAAACACCCCAGTATCCCCTCATAAATATAATACGTCAGACAGGATTTTTTTTTTCTTCTTTTTTTCTCTCCAAGAGCAAATAGTTAGGGATGTAACAGCACGACATGGCGAAGACAGAAGAGGAAAAAATTCAGGTACTTTAAAACAAATATATCTCTACGTAAATCCAGCGTTGAGTGAAGCGACTTTAGGGAGGAATAAGTTTAACAAAGTATATAAGGGGAGCATTGCAAATCGTCATGCTTAGCTTTACATTTTTTTTCTCCATCTCTTCCCTTTTCTTCCGCGAGATTGTGAAGAAATTCTTTTTTTTTTATCACCAACATGATGTTGAACAAATCAACGAAATTCACTGTTTTATGTCAATGAAAATTGCTTCGCGCCCTTTTTTTCCAGTCCAACTCTCCTTCATCACTGTTAACGTATATATATACTTCAGCTGCTGCTGCGCTTTTTGTACTATCGTTCTGTTAAGATTGCTTCATTTCTTCCATTCCTTCAATCCGATTTGGCCAACAATCGTATCGCACCGATGTCAATTCCTTTTCACTATCCGGCATCCAGTGAATATTATTTATTTTGTCTAATTACCATCCAATCTCCACTTGGCTGCTATGACTACCCTTTTTCTATTATACTTTCCAATCGTTCCTTTCTCATTTTTCTCAACAGTATTGACGTGGAAAATTCAGTAGATCAAAGAGTCTTTCATCAACAATTAACCGTTCACTCAAACACACCCAGACATCTACACAAAAATATCTCAACTCTGTATTATAATTTATTCCTCGAAAACTTATTTATGCACCTTCTTTTTCAAGTTCCATTTTTTCTTTTTCCAAATTGATCTGGCGCAAGAGAGGTTGCACAAGGGACAGTATATACATTGGTGGGTTGGCGCCAAGACACATACCCCGTGGGCTTCATGAATACCAGAGTATTTGCACACGGGTTCAACCCTGCCGATATGTGCGGCTTAATGTTGGTCCTTGTGTATGTGTATGGGTTGTCCAGCACCATGGCTACTACTTGGTATATATACTACAGTTCAGGACATAGACTTGGTGTATACATATATGGTTGAGGGTCATTTAGAGTGGTGGTATAGAGGACCAGCCGATGGATAAGGGGCACTATGAGGAGACGAAGCTCGAGCCAACAACGCGATGATGATGGTGTGGTGTACACACTATCACCAAGTCAGCAGAGTTGTCCCCCGAGGGCTTAATACTGTATGCACGTCCACCGTTCGCTTTCGATGTGGGCTTGGAATCAGCTACTGGCTAATATTCCGCGAGAGACTCCTACTCTACGTGCACAGAATGCAAAATTACACAAGTGCCAATCGTCCAATATGTATTATGTGTTTATGCAAAATGTATTTATGTGTGTGTATGTCCATGCGAATATATATATGTATACAAATATTTTCGAGCATATTCATATATACATGAGGATTGGTGTATTGAGAGAGAACTGGTGATACTAATTATTGTAATTTAGAAAATATAAATTTGAATACAGATAAAAGTGAGAGAGAAGATATGATATATGTTTATGTGTTTCGTTTCACAAAAAAATATGTTTATCCTATTAGATGGAACTAATGTCTTCATTACAAAATGGAAGAGAGAACAAAATTAATTGAAATTAATTCAGAATTGAAAAGTTAACATTGACGTTCGATTGTAAAAAAATACTAGTATATGTATCAATATTAATAAATCATTCACGCCAAACTATGCTACAATGGATGTTATAATTACTCGAATATTCATTGCTCATGATACAATGTAGAGTTTGTGGGACGGGGTCAAACAAAAGCCGATGACTACATTACTGGAATCATCAAGTAGCACGGTAGAATTACACTCAGCATACATCAGTAATTGAATTGAATTCATAAAAATTATTATGTTACCAAAAAGAAATTATACTTTGATACATCATTGCCATCAATTCCATTAATTAGAATAATTGAATCAATTGTACCAAGATAGTAAAAAAATCATGTGAATCCCTTGTTAATACGACTCCATTTTCAATCCACGTTTTTTCCATGTACATGAGAAACGGTGTAAGAAGAGAAAAAGACTCATGGCAAACTGATAAATATTCATTGAGTGATTCTTCGACGACAAACATCAGCAATGTCACTGTGTTTGGATCACTGTGGAATTCCACCCAACTACGTCATCCTACAGCGCGACATAATTCATCAACTTTTTCTTTCGTCTTTCTTGTGTGTACTCTCTTCTCTTTTCCGCCTTTCTCTCCTCCTTCTTCACTTTCCATCCATTTAGGAATGAGAATAATTATCAACCATTCTAAGCACGCAGTGCGGATGCTGATGGTTTACGAAAAGAAGCTCGAGGAGAAGGTGAAATAAGGCGTTGTATATATACATCAGAAAGTAGAATCGTCGGTTTCTACTTATACGTATTTATGTACATACATGCATGTGTGTATGTGCATGTGTGTGTGTGTGTGTGAACGTGTTCAAAGTCAAGCGAATCGTGAGTTGTTGGGGCAAAGGTGTGAGGAGGAGTAAAGCGCGCACGCCAGGAAGGAGATATATAGACAGTGGGAGTGCCCAAGATGGCGCCACGCATGGCCTAAGAACGAGGCCAAGGCGGTGAAGAGGAGGGTGGAATATATAAATGACATGTCCAGGAGAGTATATATATCAAACACTACCTGCCATCACCATCATCGTCTTCATACCATTCACATCAAGAAAGTTATCTCTAATTGTTAAAAAATTTCTTAGCACACAAAAATTTCAATTCCATGTATGAATGATTACACAGAAATATATACGCCAATTATTTGCGAATTTGTATTATGAATTTATTTAATCCGTCATCTTCAATGCCTCTGTTATTTGTATTGTAATTATTTCCAAATGGGGCTTATTTTTATTTGAATTTTTTGGGTAAATTGATCTGTTACACGTTTGTCATACGAAATGACGTATGAAAATTGTAAAAGATAAAATAACTAAATTGTCAACAAATAAATTAAAGGAAAAACATAGAATAAAATAAATTGATGATGAATAACTGCGGTGAGTTGAGAGTTGTGAGAAAGAATGATTGATCTATCACAAGTAATATGAGAAGAACTTCAAAGTGGGTAGATGATGAGGTGAAGCAAATGCAGTAGAAAAAGAGGGTTAAAGCAAGACAGACCAAGTTCTATACAGATATAGAATTAAACGAGTAGAGAGCGGGTATATGAGAAGAGGAGAAGAGGAGAAGAGGAGAAGAGAAGGAGAAGAGAAGGAGCGTGGATGGTTTACGAGCTCATGGCTCTGTGAATCGTGAACGGCGCGGGCGTTATGAACTATCGGAAGACACATTAGCGCAAATCTGCGAGGCCAATAACTTGGCACACCGGGGTGCGCGTTGAAGGAGTGAGAGATACATGAAACCCTAAGTAAGAGAGGGCGAGAGAGATTAGTATATAGAGCGAGTAGAGTAACATGGATGTATAAATCGAAGGTGATTGAGAGAGCAAGTGAGAGTGTGAATGTGGCTGTGTTGGCGTCAAATTATTCTGCGATTAATAATCCTCGCGTTACACGCGTGATCGGGTCTTTATCCATATACCGGTGAGAGGTTTCCTTCCTGGGTGATCGCCATACGCCACGTTGGACACATAGCGATCAAATCAAGAGAGAGAGTGAACGAGAGAGTGCAAGCATAAACACGTGCCGGATTATTCGCTATGCGACATCACTTTATCCACTTCACTCATCTCATTCATACGCTCTTCATTTTATTCATTTTCATCCCTTCATTAATATTACACATATGTGTAATATTTGACATTTTTCCATTTTTACGTATGAAGAAAAAAAGAGCGTGGAAAAAATATTTCTTATTGTTACAAACACATTTTGTATTTTTTAATATACCTTTGAGTTATCATTTGAATGAATATCAATGATTTCAAAGGACGCACAGATCGTCTTTTATATACAATGATCAGGTACATATTATTGTCGAAGTGACACGCTCGTGTTCTTGCGGATAATATGGATGCAAAAGGCAGCAGTGTGGGAACAAGAGTGTGAGCCACATAGTGAATGAGAAAAATGTAAAGGGTGATATCTTCGTAATGCGATGCACGCGCGATGATCTGGGAGCAATATAACCCGCTGGGACGTACTATGTATAAATGAATATAGTTATATATAAGCGACGCTGAGTCTATGTATGTATTTGTGTATTATTCGTAGGTGTTGAGCGCGCGTGAAGCTTCTTCCCTCCGACTGCTTTGGCCCCCGGGACATCGCGATATTGCTTGTTTTATTGGTGCGTGACACCCATTTATTCCACCCTGCGTTACTGAGATTCAACAAAAATGTCTTCCATATCGTCCTGTTTGCAGTATATAGAATGTGCGTGAATAGATACGGAAAACGATAAAAAGAATGGAACTAATGAAGGGAAAATCTTATTTACATATACATTCCAAGTAGGAAAGTGATTTTTTTTAATAGTTGTTTTGAATTGCCAAAAAGTGAAAACGTAAATAATAAAAAAAATGATGTGTTGAATAGAACATTTAGACATCTATAAATAACAAACAACTAAATAATTGCAATTCATCACTGAATCCAAAGAACTTCCGGCCAAATGTTGTCGTCATTGATATACTATCATGACACAAAAATATACATTTCCTCTTGCCTTTTCATACACAACCATATAATATAGCATTCGGAACTAAAATCGATCAAGAAACTCTCTGGCAATTCGCCGTGGCTATCGTTGAGGAGAGTCGGAAGTGGTGTAGTAGCATGGGTAGCTGCAAGTTCTAGTAAATTTATCAGCGGTCATTCCGCGGGGGCGGCACCGGCAGCGAGTCGGGACAAATTCCATCGCGAGCGTCGCCCTCTCGGCGGCGACGACAAGCCCAGGCTAGAGAGGTCTGCTCTGCACTCTCACTCTTTCCCACGTCCTCTCTCACCCTCGTGCTTTCATAGGGAATGGTGGTACTACAGGCGTTGGTGCAGCGACCCCTCCGAGAGCACGAGTGAATGAGGGAGTGAGAGGGAGACTGAGGGAGAATGAGGGAGTGAGAGAGGAAGAGAGTTACTCGCCCGGGCACAGCCCCACGGCGTAAGTCATTGCGGCTGACCGGAAGTCACGGGATCACCGGAACCTGGGATATTTATGCGAGCTCTCGCACACCCAGTATTCCCCTACTGGTATCGGCGACGCGGGGGATTGCTTGCGCAGTTGCTTCCTAACACACATAGTATTGTATATATGTACACACATGTAATGCTTCGATGGCAGTGTAGCGGTTTAGATATAGGATAGTCTCGGGATAGCTATGGCAAGTGGACAGCGATCCCGCCCCCGCTGACCGGAGCATTATCCGTAATAAGGAAATTGCAAATTTATTACCCTGGACCAGATATTGTCCAGCCAGCCACCACTGGGGAGAACGTGAAAAAAAAGGGGGAACCCTGCGTGTCCTATATGTCCTCATGTGCCGGGTGAGCAAGAATTATTTGCTGTTTTTTTCATACATATATATAGAGGAACATCATGATCTCAATTCCCTGCCCTCCGGATGAAGCCAACAAAAATGACGATAACAGATTTTATAAGGTCATCAGTGTCCGAATTTGCTCCCCAAAATTACCATCATAGTTTTGTCCCTTGCAATAAAACTGATGATCTGAATATTTTCAAAGATGTGTTACGTGACCCAAAAATAGAAGAAAAAAACTGATAGAAATCGATTCACCATTATATATATATCATGGTATAATATAATAAGAAATTCGTCAGCATCATTTAATTGTAATTCGAGAGGTTTCTCCATCTCATTTTCATGATTGCATATGATTTTCATTAATAAGTATTTAAATTCCATTCTACTCCAATCTGAATAAAAAAAAAAAAGCAATGCAGAAACCAATAGCAGAATGGTTGACTTAATAGACGTCCACACTATTCCTCTTCTATTATGACATGTATTTCTATCATTTATTTTTTCTTTATTACGATTTATTTTTTTTTATTTTGTATTACGTTGGACGTTAATCCTGAGCTGGGTGACGAGTTGAATGGCTTTTACTCCCGCATTATCCTCGGTTGCGCACGTTGTCAGAGTCATAAACAGTATATACGAACCAACTGGCTGATGCCCCAACTACCGAACCAACTCTAGTCTAGAGATGCCTGTTGGGATTTACTTTTTATTGGTGGTAGGTTACGATCCAGAATCATCAACGTGCCAGGCCCTAACCCCTGCTATTATAGTAAGTAATTCCTTACGGATTATTGTTTCAAGTAGGCAGTTATGATCCAGAGATGCCGCGGACTGACACGCACCCGTGTCTCACCGGAAGCTGGCAATAATTTTTCAACTCTCGTGATGTCTTCTATTCGAGTATCCCAACAAAACTGTCCCTCCAATATAATACCTCATCGCGCACAGCCCAATCTATTGCTTTTTTTTTTGCTCTTTTCATTCCTTTCTTCCAATGCCATTACACCCTCTTTGATGGAGGCGCGCGATCACAAAGCCACGAGCAATTGGAGTGTGATGTTGACTCCTCGCAGCGGGAAATAAAGTTGTGGATAAATGTATATAAAGAATTGGTGAGACTATTAGCGCACATCAATGACAGCTTGGCAGAGAGCTGTTTCTGATGCGTTACCCTTTGTCACACAATGACTTTAGGGGCGGGACTTCTCCGACTTGTATATAACCGATAATTCATTTTCGATTGCGTTTGATACATTCGACCACATTATTTTATTGTCATGTCATAAGATCTTGTCAAAAAATGTAGTACAGTGAAAAAATTGATAATAAAGTTGGACAATTAAGAATTGATTTCACTACAGTTCTTCGTGAACATTATTTGACATTTTGAATAAAAATAGCCTGATATGTGTAAATTATTTTCACTGTGAAGCAATCCAACATTCCACCAATTTTTCATTTTTTATCTGGACATGTAATTTTGTAATAAAAATCCAAAGTTCAAATCCTTCTACTACATTGTAAATAACTGTTGAATGATCTTGACGTTGATATATTTCACTTTATAACTCCAGTCACTTTTCTCCATCAAGTTGCCACACATAAGATTTTTGTCTTCACTCGATACAACAATACTTGATTTACAATAAAGAGTTCGGTTTTTTCCGAAAAAAAATCCGCGTTACACCAATACAATTCACAATCTTTACCACGAAATATCTATACATAATTTTACTTTATCAATAAAATATTTTTAAGCCCCATAATTTTCCGAATGAATATCAAACACAATTATGCTCTCAGTTCCATTTTCTAATATCATATATTGGATAAGTGACAGACCTTCAACAGTCTCTCCCCAATCATTTAGTAATCAGCCTTTGGAGGTCATTAAACATATACACATATACACAAATACATATACATAGATACGCAGTGCACAATGACAAATGAAAAAGCTAAAAGACGTATAGCTGTCGAGGGATAATGTCGGCATGTACAGGTCAATGGAGACGCGCGCGTGATGGCCGACACATTAGATTCATTCTGTACCCACTTCACCTCTTCTCTTCACCTCATCTCGTCGCATCTTAACTACACACTACACATATATGTATATGTGTGTATCTCTTCTATGCTTCTTGCATGTGGAAAGAAAGCACACAAGATGAGAAGAGATGAAGCAAGAGACCAGCGCGACTAGAGACTTCTCCACCCAGAGTTATTGATGATGCTTGGTGAACGCAATCCTCTCGCCTTCTATATACAACGTTATACGCCATCCATCAACTTGGGAGAGGATTTCATCGGTCTCTTTCTCTTCTCTAGCTCGTCCACCACATCACCACAACCCACCATGTATATATCATCGCATTGCTCCACACCGCGTGTGAAAAAAAGAATAAAATATTTCACATATATAGCACAATCGCGTGAAAATCCGGAGAATATATGAAAGACAAAAAAGAAAAAAAAAGAAAAGGAGGTGATAGAAGAGAAGAAAGATATGGAAAGGGGCGGCATCAAATGTGCGTTATACTTTTGATAAAGGGGAAAAGTGCTTTCTAACTTCTTTCGTATGGGGTTCAATTTTTTTTTTCTATTTAATTCTTCGACAGTTTCGTGACCTTTTTTAGGTCACACAATGATCGTACTTGTTACATCTAGATATACCTGAAAACTCTGAAAACTCATAAATCTGATTCAAGACAAATTCAGTAATGCAAGTAATATAAAGAAGAATTTCAATTAAAATGAATGAATTCCAAAACGACCATGACTCCAAAAATCTCCAAAATTATTGTCAATATTTCAATAATTTTATATTGGTATGTACATTGATTCTCGAATTAAAATGACACGATTCCCATTAAAATCTTCTTCTCTCCCTCGAGTATAAGTACATAAACTATAAAATTCCCAACATACTTTCATCCTCCAATTCACATTCGCGAAAAATATATATATGGAATGTAGTGGGCCACCCTGATCACTATTTCCGCTCTATAAATTTCAAATCTAATTTATCCGATCAGCAATTCCAACGCCGAAACATATTGAGCGGTGTATGTGCATCAAATAAATTATGTATATAGATTTTCATAATAACTGAGTGCGAGTGAGATGAAGAGAATAATATAGAAAATGGGATTGAAAATGCCTAGGGTTGTTGTTTCAACTGATTTACTTCTGCAACTTTTTCAAAACAAGTTACAACTTGAATATGGTATAAAAGCGCGGGCAACACATAAGCACACATGCGCGGAGATCATTGAGAGGGGCTTGGAACACATGACCCTTGGCAATCTTTGACGACTATTGAACACTCAGGGTATATGTAACACATATATATCCCATATAAGCAATGCACATGTGTATGTATGTGTATATGGATACACAGGCGGATAAGTTACATACAGCGAACCGTCGAATTCCCGTAGGCTGTTTGCTTCCGCCGCGCCGTGGCATTATGTCGGCTTGATTAGCGACGGCAAACGTTTGCTGTTATATATATATATATACATATGTTTACACACACGTAAAATATGTATACTGTGCAGTATGCTGCTTTCCTCGGAAATTCATCCGAATTTGAGTTTAGACGCGAGTTACTAAAGCTATCAACAAAAATTTCCACATAAATACGAATAAAATTTTCGTTTCGACCCTGTCAATAAAGAACGAAAAATCAACAAAAATCTAAAATTAAAACCTTGAAAGTAAAACCAAATATTCATCAACTACTTTTCTCATTCAATTTTGGTGAAATAACATTGGTTTAGATTGAAAATATATTCTTGATCTTCGATAAAGTCATCACTTGGGCGAACTTTCAATGAAACTCTTAACAGACGGAACCAAAGTAGAACACTTAAGCTTATTTGTCGAAAAAAAATTTTCAATCGATATGCCATATGATGAAAAGAAAAAGAAAAAAAAAAATTCTGTTCATACATGAACAGATGTGACTGCGGTGTTTGAGTAGAGTTATTATACAAATCGTTGCCATCTCAAGTATGTATATATATATATATATGTTCTCAATGCGTAAAAACGTCACATGTGTTCATGAGCACTCGAACGAAAGGATTGATACGATGATAGGGTGATGAGAAAAAAAAAAAGAAAAAAGAAAAAAGAAGAACAAGCAAAGAAATCCAAACAATTCGAGTCGAAAGACGACAATTGAGTAAATAAATATCCAGGTAACTGAACTGGTAGAAATTCTATCCATTTCCCAACTGATAAATACAATGAATAATAATAATTCTTAATTTATTCATAAATGAAAATGAAATGAATAATATGAAAGATGAAATAGCAATGGGACATTACACACATACACATACTCTTTTCAGAGTCAACTGAGAGAAATGGGGTAACTTGTTGCGTAGGGGGTGTATGCCACGAGAGTGCGGTTAAAATATTGGAAATTTAAGCAGAACTCACTCTGCCACTCTCTCTTTCTCATCTCGCTTTCCTTTTCCTTCCAACCTCGGTCATCTCTCAACTAAATTTACATATCCACTTTACTTATATACTCAAATCTACCTTTTTTTTTCTCCCTCATCTGTGTTTATTTCCACCATCACTTCAATCCATTAAAATAAATCCAAGCAGTTCACTCTCAATATAAAATAGCAAGGAAAAATAAAATACAAACGAAAAGAAAATATAAAAAGAAATACATAGCCAATATATTATGGAGAATATAACATGTGTATATGGAGATTGGCAATCGAGCAGAGTTAATTTCCCCACACTTGGAGTATTACTTACGCTTGTTGAATAGTCCCAGGGGGACCTAGCGCAAGCTGTATATTCACAAATATGTATGCACATACATATAAATTTATACGCATACACATATTCACATATGAATAAGAAGAAAAAGAGAAAAAAAAACACAACACAGTTCTGTGAATCAGGTGAAGTGAGAGTCAAAGGATCAAGAACATTGTTTATGCGCGTGAGCTCGATTGATTGTTTCGCACCGTTGATATGTACTCATGATTTATGTCACTCATTCAAGACTGTGTTTATTCATAGACATGATGAAAAAAAAAAATAAAATAATAATAATGATAATAATAATAATGAATACATATATTTATTTATAGGTGTTTGAATTACCCAGGCAGCCTCTCGAAATTTCTCATGGGACTCTTTCGTCAACTAGCGCGCGATGGTTAATTTTTTCAATCTCGGATGTGTAGAGAATTGAACAGAACGAATATGTATAAGAGAGAGATAGGAGATAGAGTGGAATATAGAGAGGAGGTGAAAATAACTGGCACTCATGTATGATTCGCATTCCCCATAGGAGTGACTCGTTTCCGACACTATATATATCCCATCATGTATGTTATTATAGGTATATATGTATAAACATACATATAGATAGATATGGATGATGGTATTCATTCGACACTTTCAATCCGCACCGGGAGTAACGCTGAATAAACGGCCACGTCGAGCTCTCGTTATCATTCCACCTGTTATTTTTATTTATTCATTTGCTTCTATATCTACGTTATGCATTATTTTGCCTTTATATTTTTATTTTATTTTATTTTTACAGTAGCTTATTTCCAATTCAGTTGAGAATTTGTACGACGAAAAGCAGAAAAAAATACACATTCATTCGGGGATCTGATAATTAATTCATGAACGAAAAAATGATGAATGTAAAAAAATAAAACGAATAGATATTAATTGATGAAGTGTTTGACGAATCGAAGAGATACTCGAGAGTAGTTTCTATCAAGTGAATTAATTTTTATACAATGTTATATCAACATGTAATGGTGAATTGACTCTTTCCCTCTTTTTCCAATCAATTGTTCAATACATTTATACATTTGGGGAGTGAGAAGATAAATAAAATTGAAACCTATGAATGAAAATTATATCGAAATTTTTTTTCTATCTGTCATTTTATTCTTTTTCAATATATTTGAAGCAAGTTTCTCACAAACTTCCCAGGGGTCATATATGGTACACGTGAGAGACACTCTGTGAATCTACCTGTCGGGTGTGCGCACGCTTTCTCGCTTGCTCGCGGCCATGGAAGAGAGTATATTTTTGGTCGTGCTCCAGTTGGCAAGAAGGTTCCCACGATATGGAATACATACGGCTCTTTTCCTATACACCCATATATACATATATCCAAACGCTACGAGTCACCATTTTGCCGTAGGATTGGGCCCCACCCCGTGTATTTGAGCGAAAGATTCACCGCGAGATCCCATGAACCAGAAGGGTCGCAGCACTCACATATACATTGATATAAATACTGAAACATAACCATTCACATTGGCAGTCGTTTTATACCACCTGATGGACATTTTTTGACATACAACCTGTCAAGGACCTATTGCATTTGTAATGCAAAAGCAAGTGTGTGAGTTGTCAAACATGTTTCTCACACAGCTCGATAAACATCTAAAAATATTCATCAAGCTTATTTAAAATGAAATAAAAAGATATTCGTTGGGTGGTAAACGTACACTTGAAGGGGAAAATGAAGAAAGACGTTTTGTCGTGTAGACATATTATACAACCATGTGAAGATTGTTTGGATATCGTTTGCGAAGGTGGCACATATACACATATATATGTATAGATTCAATATTGTAGCCTGAGAGTGAGAGAGAGAGAGCGAGAGAGGGAGAGAGAGAAGGAGAGTGAGCATTGGATGATATCCCACAGAGTGAAAGCAGATTGCAGGAGCTTGGACTAAGCAATAGCATTGTTGAATGTATGTATATACGATGCGCTTGTCGTTAATCAAGTGAGAGTCACTGGTGGCCGCTCATTGTGGGTGGGTTATTAATCAAATGAGAACTACTGCGGCCCATTGTCGGTCCCTAGTAGGGGTTCCTCGAGAGGGATCTCGCTATACACCGCGAAGAGAGAGGCAGAAGAAGACCCAGGGCTCTCATACTTCGTCTCTTCCTCACTCGTCTCTTATCCCTCTCTTACTTCGCGTATCGACCAACTCTCAGGAATAGTACATCTATATATATGTACTATTTCTGAGAGTTGGTCGCTATATATATATATATGTATATATATATAGCGGTAGTCCAGGGATATTCTACAACGTCGTTGGTGGAATAGAGGAATTGTATTTCAGAC
Source organism: Meteorus colon (assembly GCA_030523085.1). NCBI lineage: Eukaryota > Metazoa > Arthropoda > Insecta > Hymenoptera > Braconidae > Meteorus > Meteorus colon. Next base: position 34,756 of record JAPYZH010000283.1, read on the forward strand.
TTTGACGAAGTGAATGCTTCAACAAAGTTGTCGTGCAAGTTAATTCGAATTGGTGAATGACAGTAGCTAAAATTTAGTACACATCACGGTGTGTTATGTCGGTTCAAAAGGACACTGGATAACTGTATATATGCTTTGAGGATAGGAGACAGTATTGTCATTAGTAGAAGGAACATTATTTTGCATATATAAATTTTTTCATTGCCAAATATTAATCTCATTGAATACCTGTTACCCACAGAATTGGTATCATTAAACAATTTTTTTTTCCTTACACTTCAAAGTCGTGGTTTATAATTTTCAACATTCAACACAATGAATATGTTGGAAGATGTGTATGTATGATATTTATATGAGAATGAAAATATATATGAATTATGAACGAACAAAGTTGGATGAAAGCACCCACCCAACCCACATAAACACACATACTCTTTCATGCGAATGTGTGTGCGTGCATGTGCATGAGAGAGGAGGGGTGACCTCGTGAATCAGTTCAACACTCCGTCGCGATTATTCCATGCAATTAAACCAGAGAAACTTTTCTTCCAGCTTTCACGACTTCTCTACAGTCCTATGTTAGATATATATTCATCATATCTTGCTCGCACCATAGCAAATCTTTAGTGACTTGATCTCTCACTTCAATGTTGGATGCTCGCAAAGACATGACGACGAATCTGCGCGTTTTGAAAATGAAGCGAACTGGTGAAGATGTAGAGAGCGCAAGAGAATACGTAGATAAGTAAGATGAGTAAGTGAGGGTGGGATTGCTACTGCAAGGAGCGTGCTTTGGTGTAGATAGAAGGTAGCAGAGGCGGTAATTAAGAGAGTTAGTCACCAGTCTCCCAATTAGGAGTTGTCGACGTTATACTGTCATGGACGTACATATATACCATACCGGTCTAAAGACCAAAACTCCGGACACCCACACCGTTACTTTGCATCTCGCTCATTCGTATTTTATAGCTTTATCTTTTCGGGTCTTCGCATTTTATTATTTATCTTCAATATTTTTTTTTATCTTATGTCCATTACATATATTGCATTTAAGAAATTAAATATTCATTCAATCAAAATGAAATGTGTTGCGAATCAATTCACAAATGAAATGGTGACCCAAGCACAATATTGGATGAGATAAAATTCTGAAGTCATGATGATGTTGGCAGTGATGATATTTATCGATAGGAGGAGTTGGGTGTCGATGTCGATGTTGTGCCTATTATTTCATCACTTACTGCAGGAAAATATGATAGCACGGTGGAAAAAAAGGCTAATGATTACGTCAACGAAACGAAAAAAAAAATCGTTGGTGAAATTTTTCTTTGTGTGCCATGGCCCTTTTCCTTTTCTTTTGGCTTCTCTCCTCGTTTTCCTATTTTTTTTTCTTCTCTTCGTCACTCTTCAGCACATCGTGCCTCAGGCTAAGGCTTTTATTGTGACAAATTGGACGAAAAGGGGTCGACCGTGGTGCCTACTGCTTCCACCCCCAATACCAGACTCTCTACGTTCTCCTACTTTTCTCTTACTCGTTTTCTCTCTTGCACGTCTTCTCTTTCGTCTGCTTTTTCACATCTCCGGCTTCTTTTTCCGGTCGAAAGGGGTGAATAATTGTAACGAACCGAGATTTCACGCCTGCAAGCATTCTTTCTCTTTTTTTCTTCCATCTTTTTTTATATATATCGATAGGCATCCAACAATACAGTCCAATGAGAAGATTCTGAACACTGACATTGAAGTAACAGAAAAATATTCGTATTACAATAATTCCCATCGATACACTTTTTTCGCTGATATCATATGAAAATACCACATCGTTGCAGATTGAATTCTTACCCACAACAAATCGCTAGTAATGTCATTTTTCTTCCTCCATATCAACAACCACACATTCATTGTCTCAATCATTTTTGCTCATGTAACTGTGGGTGTTGCATACACAGCGAGTGGCCGAAAACGAATGCCACATACAGACATATAAAGGAAGACGTGAAGCCATGGAGCAAAAAAAATGTTTTGCCTCCCCTACCGCTGATCAGATGACAGAAAAAAAAAAATAGGAGAGGAAATAGAGAGAGAACTCTGGTCGCACATAGGTCCCACCGGTGCACCTGGTCGGGGCTTGTGGCAAACGAGAGAATCGAGAAACGAGAGTATATATGTATGGTGGGAGCTCGAGGGATATATAAGGGGTCATATGTATAGGAGAAGGGAACATCACCATAACAATGGAGGATCCGGTGAGGCCCTATATACTAAAACGAATAGACCCCAGGTGCGTGGGACACTAAAAATTTTTTCCTACCGATGGGCCTCACATATTCCACTCCGGTAGCAAACGGGGGAGGGTCTTTTCGAGAACCACCCCCGCCACGCTATTCGCCTCCTTTCCTTTCCTTACATTACTATATATGTATACTGCAAACGATGGTCGATTGTGTTCACCATTGTCACCATATACCTAAAACTGAATCGGTATACAATGTCACATGGGGTTTGTGATGTGTCTACAACGATGTAGAATATGGCGGGTGTTGATCGTTATATACTAGATATTATCCTCGAATTCCTCAGCCATTTAGATCAGATATTATCAAATAATCCGTTACACCATAGGCTATTCATGTCGATTCGAAAAATATTAAATTGCACTTAGTATGATATCGCTTTATCCGTTTTCATACAATGATATTGAATTGGATAATCCATTTATTTTAGATAAAAAACTATTTTGCCAGTATTCAACAATATATTAGCGATAAGAATTATTTGTCAATCTCTATTGATAGGTTTAATTCCATCTTGAAATCATATCCCAGTTGAATAATTCATGGCAGAAAAAAAACAAAAAAATTCTATCCCAATCCGCACGCATAGGTCATAAAACACTTGAGGCAGAGATTAGTTTCGTCCTCGGACATGGCGTACATTTTTTTTCCTTTCTTTCTTTTCCCATTTTCTTCATCTCCCTTGCATTCATTCGTGACGTGGTCCTCTCTCGTCCACGCAATATCCATATACATATGTATACATATGCAACGCGATGATGTTTATAAGCAGGTGTGACGATGCGCGAACACGCGTCTACCAGGAAAAGCGACACATCAGCCTCACACGACGTCCAGGTGTTCTTTATTACTAGATTTTGTCGCGCTGCTGAGGTCTATACGTTCGTCGTGACGATATGTCATTACAGTCATATGTATGAATATATAAAAATTTATATAGCCATTGTTTTCGTTGAAACTCATTCAAAGTTTGTATGTCAACGAAAGTTGTTGTTGTACTTGTTCAGAAATAAATGGAAACTTTCTATCCGACATTGCAAACATTTTTTTTCCCTTCAATTCGATTTCGCTGGATGATTTTATTTTCTTTCCAATTTTGTTTTTTTTTCAGGCCCACTCTGGGACATTGGACAAAGAACAACCGCCGCGGGGGCGCAAGCGATACAATGTGAAGGTATCGCTTGCGCCACTGGATTGGTACCGAGTTGAGAGTGACAAAGAGAGTGAGCGCGAGTGAGCGAGTGGAATGACAGAGGGAGAATAACTTGTGTACCGCAGTACAACAGAGTGTGCGGGAGGGTCCAACATTGCGTACATTATACAATCAAGCCAGTGTACAATATTTACCGAGCTCAATGTACCAGAATAAATACCCATAGCTTTTGTAATGCCTCGATATGATGGGGAACAGTGTAGTAGTGTGTATATTACTGACTCTACTCATTATCGACATTAAATATGTATATCCCCAAATGCTCTGTAATATACCACAATGATTTTTGAATAAACAAAAAAATATTTTGTGGGAGAAAGTTATCTCCACCTGACGAATATTCTCTTTACATATGCATTTATGAGTTTAAACATATTTGCATTGAACACTCATGAGTCATGACAATTCAACGTTTATATATTTTCTATTGAATAAATATCAACATTTTAGATCACAATCTTCTCTATATACAATTTTTATTCATTTAAGGGAGGATAATTTATACCCCAAAGGTTATGTCTTATCGATAAGCGTACTGTGACAAGTATAAAGTCGGTTGGCACGATCCGATATGCCACTCTTGGGTTATGTTGTACCTATACAAATCGATTAATCTTAGCCCGTCCAGAGGACACACGTTATATATACAATTCTTGGCTATCCCTGATTCTTGGGTAATGATCCGTAGTTCGTACGATAACCCGAAACGACCCTTGGCTTTCATTTCTTATGCCTTTGTGTCTCCTAACACATCCACTCATTCATTCAGATACACATATACATACATGAAAAAAATTTTTACATATCAAGTTACTTTGTTCACATATCGTTCACACAGTGATGATGAGCTACAATCAGAGATTATAAGAAATATTAATCCACGAAAACTCAATTTTTCTAAATAAAAGAAAAAACACAAATAATTAATATGAAGAATTGGTGTGAAGTGGAAAGAAAAAATTCATTCAGATTATATAAAAGAGTCAACTAGGACACTCATCCCCCTGATCGTCAACACGAATAATTTTCGAATTTCGTCTCGGATATTATTTATTATTTATTCGCAACGCAGTGGCATTTGTGCAGAATAGTTACGAAGCCGGTTCGCACATATACTCGTATACATATATAAAATATACTGCGAGCGGGTTCCAACTGCGTGAAATCAATGTTTCATAAGCATGTATAAATGACGCAGAGTCTCAACCGCTATATGTGCCACCGTGACCAATGTACATCTTGATTTAGTGGTCTATAACTGAGTTAACTCTCTCTCTGTGTGGTTTGTTGAGCTGTCTCGTTAGCGATTTCAACGAGTTCAGAACAACGAGAATATATACATATACACATATTATATATGTGTATGAAAATATAAATATAAATATGTACACGGGTGCAGTCGACGAGAGAGGTACCAAATCAAAATTATATAGCATACCGCTGTGGTCTAATAAAGCGATTCCGCTGTGTTGCCACAAGGGCGTAACATGAGAAGTTGTATGCAGACTTTTTTTTTTCCTCTTATTATTCTTCTCTCTTTCTTTCTCTCTTACCCCGTAACTCTCACTCACTTATTTTACTCTTCACAAACACAATGGAACGACATTTTTACGCGGTTACGCCGCCTACCACACGGTATATTTTCTCTTCTTAAATGTTCCATCATTGCTTCTGTCACTTGAGAACTGTAATTTGGCAATTAATGAGCAAAAAAGAGAAGTTTATTTTGCTTATAAAATTCTCTTATTCTTCTTTTTGTCAGTCTGACGATGAATGGTCCGTTACTACTGTTACTACTACTACTACTACTACTACTCCCACTACTGCTACTACTACTACTACACTGTTGATACTACTCCAACTACCACTAGCACAATTTGCATCGATAAAAACTTTATCAAGTTACTGAGGAAGATGTTACCAAAAAGAATATACGGAAATGATGTTTCTCTATATACCCGACTATCTATTACAAACTAATGAAATACAATTTAATTAGTTAATGGAATTTTATGAAAATAATATCTTGAGAAATATCGAAAATATTTATGGCACAATAGAATATTAATTGACATATATCAAGGGGCAAAGTGAAAAGAAAGAAAAATAGAAGAAAAAAAATTAGCCTTTGTTTCTCGCTGTCATGATCGGCCATTCCTAAAAAAAATAAAAGACCTTATGCATATATATATCGCACTAGGCCCCGGTCCAATTTCGCACCTTTTGTTTTTCGCTCCGCGGGTTCTATATATATATATATATATATATTTTTTTATTCCACTCGAGACCCGACGCGATCCCACGGTGAAACCCACAGGGGGGTCACAAACTCGTATACGATGAGATCTATATGCTACGGACGTTTCTCTCGCAATTCTCCCAGTCCCATACACAGACAGATATACGTAGACATGCACAATCACACACACACACACAGAAACACACACACGCGAGCGTACTACATTTTCATATATATGTATACATAGATGCTCCTGAACATAAATCATTAGCAGGGCGAGCGATTAGTCGTTGGTTGGGTGGTCGCGCCAGCGGAGGGTAGTCAAGGGTACCAAATGATTATTGCCGGCACGGGCGTCTGCCCGCACGCTCACCCAAATTATTAGCAGCCTCTGATTGGAGCTACTTCTCTCTCTCGCCCCGCAAACTATATATCTATATATAAATCGTACTATCAGTGTATATTATATATATGCTGCAGGGTCACTATATCGTTCTTCTATGAATATAAGTTCCTACATGAGTTTAACGAGCCCAAATAATAATTCACTCGCCGATTGTGTAAATGTGTATAAGCCCCATATGGAAAGCAAGGGAAAAAAAAACGAGGATGAAAATTATGAGGGGTTGAAAATGAGTAATAATCGACTGTGCATTGTGTTAATTTACCAAATTCGTTAGCAGACATTTGTTCAAAGAAAAATATACAATACATTTATCTATTATGTGTAAAAGAATTTTGTGACAGTCATGAATATATATTTATTTGTGAAATATTATCCGATAAATTTCATCGAATGTTTTTCATCATTCATTCACATCACAGATTGATTGAGTTCATGGCAGAAAGGAGGTCTAAAAAATTATTGATACGAAGATAAAGAAATAAACAAATGTTAATTAAAAATTAATATAAATAGGCTGGTTAATGCAAGTCTGTCAAATAAACAAAAAAAAATATAACACTTGAATTAATTTTCTATACTAGGATTATCCTACCATCATAAACCTCACACATATGTGTTCACATAATATAATACAATGCAAAATTATTATGTCAATGATAGTTTGGGAAAAAGGGGGATGATAGGTATATTATGAATACATATATGAAAATGTATACGGGTGCAAAAGTACCTGTTCAAGGTTTAACAACATATATTCGAAATAAATATAACTAAGAGTGGATAAATGATAAATTATTGTTTGGCATTTTGAAAACGACAGGGCGTTTCCGGTCGTGCGGATGGCTCTACAAATGCGGGCGTACTAAAATATATGTCTCTCTCATTTCAATCTAGTATATATAGCTATATAATAATGGTCCACATGGTATTTCAAGCAGTGGTGTCTCTTGTGAGTATTTGAGGGTTGAAAATTATCCGGGGCTCATCCTCGTGGATGGGTAGATATATTCCGAATAATATCCCACAACGGACGAGTGGCATTAGGAGGAGCATAACGTGTGGCTGCATCATCCCCAAATACGTTACTTTCCCTCTCACTTTGTCTTCTTGTATCTCTTTCTCGTCATACTTGTATATTTCAATATGCTGCGCTTACCCTTCAGGCATATGCCACCTTCTCGCCCACAGCGAGCACAACCCTCCGATATGTCTACGTCTAATCCGATTTATTATACAACTCTAACTGTGGGTGCAGTATATATATGCGCGTGTGTGCACATCTATATAGACGTACATTGAAATTTCATCGCATGCGGATATCGATATGGTCGAGGGTTAAAGTAGCCAGTCAAAGTCTGTATGATGAGTGAATGATCTATGTAGGAATTAAGTCATTCATGACTGACAAAATAAAGAATTATTGAGCTTTTGGTGCGGATAATAAAAATGTTAATTAATGAAACTCTTTCACTCTTTCACATATTTTTTTTCAGTGTTTGTCAAACGTTTGCACAATAACCTCCATCTTATTTTTATACATTACTCCACTCACTGCCATAGCGAGCTTTTTTTTGTTCGTTATTTTTCACCTCACATAACAAAGCAAGCTTTTTATAAATTATTACATCAAATACAGCATGCAACAATTCTCTTTTTTCGTTCAGTTATATAACGAAGTCATATTTAGATTTTATCATGAAAAAATCCTTCAACTGCAATTCTCGTTCATGTAATGTTACGAATAATATGCTCTTCACTATAAACCGAAGGAAAATTTATATGGGCGTGAATTTAGCAGGCATAAAACCATTTTTTGTTCATAAATATACAACAGAATAATTTAGATTTAAAAATTCTGAAAATTTCTAAACGTCTGCCACATTCACACTGATAAATCTATAATGAATCAATCAAGATAAAAATTCTCCATAGTGGCAGTGAATTGAGTTTTCAATCCCCCATAAATTCTACGAAACGTGCAAGAAAATAGAGGTTAAATTTCACGATGAGATCTCTTACTCCCATTCCTTTTTCCTTTCTCTCTTTATCGCTCAGCTCCTCGTTTACTAAAACTCCCACACCCCGCGAAAATAACGGCGTGTGTCGTGCCATGTAAGGCGTCAATCACACGCCGCATGCATATATTTACGAGCACTTCATTTGGCCAGGCACCCTCGACCGCACACGAGGCGGCACACCACACGTACCGTATATACCAGGGGTCGAAACACAGTTCTCTCCACATCTCTAACTCTACCTATATTTCAGCTTTCTCACTCTATACATAGGTATATATATATTTTACATGGAAGCCCACCCACCTCCGGTCCGTCGTCGTCAGGGGCACCCCGCGAAACACACCCCCTTTTGCTTGGGCGCCTGCTCTCGTGTGTTGGCTAAATAATGGCCTCAACCGTATTCGAAAAGAGACCACCAACCACTACCAACATTACCACGACGTGTCAACTGCCTTGACACTACGACATATTACTCCGATTTTCAATTGCAAGATCGACAATAAAATAAATCCATTCTTTTCCATGTACTATTAAAAAAAAAAAAAAAAAAAAAAGTATGATATTCAGCACAGTCTAAAGTGAATTTAGGATAGTGAGAACTATAAAGAAATAGCTTTATCTAGTCACTGCGAATCATCTCCCAGAAATTAGATAGTTATGCTTGTTTATTATTCATTATCATATAGACATTTACTTTCAGAGCTTTATATATCTTACAGTATATGAGTGAACATGAAAATTTATTGAAAATCTAAATGGCACATTCTCTCACTCCAATAGACATCCCCGAAGTTTGTTCATGACTTTTGCTAAATTTACCCACTTCATGATCTTATCAATCTCATGGGATATGCATTTATACATAGCAAAGGTTTTAGAGTGAAAATCGGTGGGCATAAACGTCTCCACGGGGAGCCATGTCTCAGGCTTAGTTTAAAGTATTCCCCGTGGTTATTGATAGTCGAAGAAGAAAAATCTCACTGTTATCGTTCGCCATATCATTGACCCTAACATTTCATTCCTCTTCACAAGTGGTGAATAAGGAGAGTGAAAAAAGAAAAAAAAAAAGCGAGATGAAAAAATAGAGTAAGGCAAAAAGGGAAGCACGAGAATGATTTAGATATTCTCTCCTTTCGCTCAATGTCCCTCGAGGCATTGATTATATATAACTCTGATGATGCTTCGAATTTTTCAACATGATTGCACCTTGATAATCACGTGCGTCATGACTTCGTCATTATATCTTGTCGGCCCTGATGGCAGCGATGATGATGATGGTTTGGTAGCTAGTAATGGCGTTGATGCGCAGTGCGCGCGTCGAAATAATAATCACGGCACGTTGATAGTACAGTGAGGGTGTGAGTGAGTGAAGGCGAAATCAGAAATTCCGCTCGGGTCTCGTTCCACGTCGCGTCAGGCTCCAATCATGCCAACATTCAGGCATGCTGTGCGCACCAGTATGTGAATGTTACCCGTGGTGAGGGCGAGAGTGTGAGCGAGTGAGAGATGATAAGAGGGAAAAGTGTGAGAGGCGGTTCGAGAGCCACCAATCCGATTCGCGAAACTCACCAATTATTCAGCTATTCGTTGGCAACGTGCGCCAAATCTACAAGTGTTTGCCATCCTTGTTTTACATTTTTTTTTTTTCTTTTTTATTCATGTTGTTACTGTAGCATATGCGAAAGGACGACAAATAGAGAGAAAATAAGTTTGGTGATGTTGAAATAAATGCTGAGTTGTTGGACAAGAAAAATATATGAATAATTATCTAATGACAATACTTATTGTTGAATACTCACAAGAGGAAGAAGCAACGCGAAAAGGAAAATGGACAAATTGTGCAAAGTACATGGCAGTGATGAGAAGTTCAATTAATATTTTGGTGTATGCCAATCAACCACCAACTAATATCATCATGTGTGTAGAATCAATACATCACATACTAATTATAAATACTTGGTGTATATTAACGCACTATAACACTAATTACAGATGAATAGGTTCACAGTAGCGTATATACATAGTGCAGGGGCGTATTTTACCAGGTCAGCTAGAGGTGTTGATTAATTAGCGCTACTCGCATACGCAGCCGCACACAAGCAAAAGAAATATACATATAACGCGAAGGGGCTGTGCTATACGCGAGAGAGCTTGCAAAGAGAGATGTTGCAGGGGAGATGGAGCTTTTTAATTGCTGATTGGTAAATAAGTAAATTGCCGTAAGAAAAGAGGCACACTAAGGGGTTACTTTTTCAAACTCTTTTTCGCCCTCTTCTTCTCTTTTTCTCTTGCTCACTCTGTCTCTCTGTAGCATTCTCACTCATTTCTTTGCTCGGCGAGAGTTAGAGCCGCCATTACCTTTAGTCTCTTGCGGCTCGTTGGTAAAAAAAAATAAAAAAGAAACGACCACAAAGACGGCGCGCGCTTTGAGCAATGTACGCAAGGGTAAAAAGAGGAAAGGAATATAGAAGTGTGAGCGAGTGTGAGCTCGCACGGTGCTACATTACTATAGCACATGCGAAAAAGTAGTAGAAAGAAAGAGAAAAAAAAAAGAAATCTATATAGAGAGGTGACATAGAAGAAAACGAATACGGATGCGTCCCTCGTCCGCGTGCTTTTCACCACTGGCTTTATCCTCCCTTAACGAGGTTCCTCAAAACTCTTCTCTCAACTATACATATACTATTTCTACGGGATACAAACGTGTCGTATGTGCATCCGCGCATGAGGGAATACGCACGCAATTTATGTATACATATATCTATACTTGAATTGTACACGTTGCATTTTATATACCCTACGATTTCGAGACGCGTTCACAAGAGGTTGAAAGGAAACTGATTCACTTTTTCACTCTGCAACCCCCTCGACACACTTTATTTTTCTCACTATTTTTATTTTTCTATTTTATTTATACCAAACTGAATGACTTCTATCGACTCAAAAATAAAGAGATTTGTGAAAGATTTTTATTTAATCGTACTACGACTATAAACATAAAAAGGTACTTTATCCAAACTATATATGGAATTTTTTTAACCATAAGTAGTATTTGAATTCTCAAAATAACGACATTCAACCATCATTAACATAAATGTAAGGCTCAATAAAATTTCATTTTTCAATACAATATTTGTATTACCATGTAAAAATAAAAATATTCTTCCTTTCCCAATTGAAATGATTATCTTGCAAATTTTCTCCAATATAGTAATCAATGGTCTAACTATATACATGTGTATACTCCGTTGAAATCCCACTAGAGTGATTAGCCATCCGTTAAGCAGATCATATTAATGTGTCTGCCTGCTCATTCGTGAATGGACTCGCCTAACCCGACCCGACTTCAACAGACAACAACTAAACCGTGTATATCTATACATGCATTAACGTGTATAGCGATAGACCGCTATATACATTCACACTGCTACTGAGAGACAGATATATATATAACTCTGGATACAACCAAGCAGCCTCCTGGCAACCCCCCGGGTGATCTCCTTATGAACCGCACCCGGTAATTGCGCGGTGTACGCGATTATTTCGCGGCTCACTGACCCCTCCCCCTATTTTCTATGACCTCATAATATATATATATATATATATATATTCACACAATGTGCAAGGCAACTGTTATATGGATTAGACAGATCACTCGACACTTTGCTGGCGGATAATTGATCAAGCATTGCGCGTTTCTGATCCCTTATTCTATGCCCATCCAATTAGCCATCAGGCAACAATAGATTGCGGCTTTCTCTTTTATCTTTTTACCATAATGACAAACCAGAAAATAAATGAATAGGTAAAGAAAGGAGAGGAATGATAATTGTAATTTTACTGTGTAATTATCTTATAAACTTTGAATAATTATATTATATCCAAAAACTAACATATTGTTGGTGTCAAGATGGATATAGAAATAAAGTTTTGTTTCGAATATGAATGTCGTCGGTTTATTTTTTTCCTCTTCATTTGTTCGTCATTTTAATAACCCGTATACGTTTAGAAAAATATTCCAGATGATCTCAGTGCTTTTAAGGGAGTAATTCGAAACATTGAATGTTTGAACGGTTAATAGTGACAGTCAAGACGCTTTTAAAATCATTTTTCGATCGATTACGCCCTGTTACCCTATAAATATACTCTGATAATAGAACTCAGTTGAAGTTTTAACGCAGAGACACACAGGCTGGCGAAACTCGCACGATTCTACTTACATACATACACATCCACACACACACACACACACACACACACTATACACTGTCTATATACTGTCATGTTATTTATCATCCCCCGTATCTCTCTCCAAAGGGATTTTCATTGGTCGTAAAAAAATAAATAGACGCCACTTCTCAGCTATATAAATAGAGCGATTTTTTTCTTACATTACCATACTACCCCGTTGCTATAAAAATAATTTAAAAATATATACAGACAAATACATGAGAAGTGCATTAATTTTGCAGTCAAATAACAAATAAGCAATCCACAAAAGAATATGAATAAATATTTGTATGTAGGGCAACCAATCAGAAATATTTGGAGAGTGAAAAAAAAAAATAAATGCAACATTGGAGCTTTAGCTTCGTACAAATCTTTTCGAATAGAACTCTCTCAAGTATATACTTGTACGAAGTCGCAATATATATACATATATATACATAAACGTTGGCAATACTTTCTGGTATCGTTATGCGAGCGTTTATATATAGCGCTACTATATACATAGCACGTATATTTTAATACAAGGAGAACGAGCGAAGAATATAAGCTGCTGTAGATGGTATAGTCAGTGCGACCTTCTCATAAATACAGTTTATCCGGTGGCGTGCCCATCTACGCTCATTATTCCGAAATATCTCATTCTAGCACCATCGCGCGCGCCTCACCCATTATCACGCGCGGTCGTTCCGTGATGCAAGATTAAAAAAAATAAAATTGAGAGAGAAAAAAAGAAAAATACTTAAACGAAGAACATGAAGATGAAGAAAAAAAAAAAAAAAAAAAGAAAAATAAGAAAATAAATAGAAAAAGGAGAAAAATGATGAAGAAAGAAAAAAAGATCAACTAAAGTGTGACGGGAAATTCGCAACGTTATTTTGATGGCTGCACGAGGGGTGATCATACCGAGAAATGTTAATTGTGCGATAAAAAAAAAGTTATGGTAGAATTACGAAGAGTGAATGGAAAGAAGAGAGAGGTAGAGGAGATCATCATGAGGAAATAACGATAGTTATTCTCATCTTGACGGTCGAAAGTTGAAGAAAAAAGAATGGAAAAAAAAATCTCACTTTTTTTTCTGCCCTTGAATTGCTAAAATTATTTCAAAACTGTCTTATGGTGTTAGATATTAATATGTATACGGAGAATAGCGTGAAAGTAAATCAAGTGGTAGCATAGAATTGTTTGAAAATAGGTGGATCCTACTCTCATCTCATCTCGTCTCTTCTACTCGGTACAATGGACGCGACACACGTTAATGGGATTACCGAGCACGGCGCACACACGAGCGTGGGGTGCCTACGAAATTGGGCGAGCAATGGTACAGAAATGATCAGAAGTTGGAGCACGCTGAGTCGTGAAAAACGTATGGGCACAAAATATAGATAGATAGATAGATATATATATGCATAAAATATTTTGATCTTCCTATGTATATCTGCATAAATTTGTCGAACCCAATCTACTACCTGTTTTCCCTAAATAGAGTTAACCTATAAATCCACATCAACTGTTCATAAGCTCTCAATTATATCAAATATATGAAGAGTCGTCGAATAATATCTAATAAAATGAAATAACTCTCTATGCAAACACTCACATATGTCAATTAAAAATAAACCGAAGATGAATAAAATATGTCAGCCACAGTAGGTGTATAATCATACTGTGTGGGTGATGTATATTCTGCTGTGTGTTTTTCAATTCAAATTCATATATATATATATATATATTCACTGTGCTCATTACGCGACTGGTGCACGCACCATCAGAACCACGCCCTTACTACGTGACTGACTCCACTGATGAATATTCTCTACATATCTATAAAGTAACAAGTGTGGCAGACTATTATATCACTATTTCCTATAAAAAATTGAAACATTTCACGATGAGTAATGCAAAACGATAAAATAACAAGAGAATTATAAATTTCCTGGTATTATTCCTTGTAGATTTGAATGAACATATATATATATATATATATTTTTATCGGGAATACACAAGGGCGTGAAAGAATAGAAAGTATGAATGAAGCGCAGTTGAGGGTGTATATGAAAAATAGAAAATAAAAAATATTGAAAACAAGAACGTGTGGGCGAAGGAGGAGAATGAAACACAGGCGTATGAACCGGTTGTGAATTTTTGACGTTAAAGAACATAAATATGGGGTATTATTCTCGGATACTCGCGGTGTACTCTCGGACATGATCCGCGTGTATATATCCAGACACTACATGAGGTTGATTTATAGGTGCGGTTTGTAAACACGCGAGTGCCAGTATTTTCATTTTAATTTAATACACTCGGAATTTATAGATGAAATACAAATGGATAAATGTGTGTATGCATTCAAATCACTTCGGAGAGATAATGTAATAATACCAACTTCAGTATGATATAATAACTAATGAACACAAAGAAAACTAATCATAAATAACAATAATTATACACTGAAAATTGATTGTTTTCTGTCTGTTTCAAGAACCTATCCATCATTATCTCGTAATCCCTTCTGAAAGTGACAGATAAATTCGCCAAGCGAGTGACACAATCGTTACCACAAAAGAAGGGCAATACCGCTCGTTTCGGTATTTTCAAACTCATCCATACATAACACAAGCGAACTTGCAGGGTAATCCTCTTGGATATTAACGGTGAATATTTTATGATCAAAATAAAAAAGCAAAAAGCAGTTTCACCGATGTAGACAAGAATAATATTGATAAAAGCAAAAATATAGAATACATTAATCGAGAAAGAATTTTCCATGAAAAAAAAAACACTACCAAAATTTTTCAGATATCAAAATTCTCATCGACGTATATATATATATACATGATATGATTCGAAGATCTGTTCAACGACGCATGTCACGATTAAGTTCGAAATCGAATGTATACTACTAGGGTAAGTGGAGGAGTATTTTTAAAGAGATTGAGCGCAAGGGCGAACGAATGAATTGTGCACTGTACCTACTCCGCAAATTCGACAACAATATGTTTTCTCGTGTAGCCAACTGAAAAGGGTCGTCTTTTTCGCCCGGGGTGTGTATGAGGGTGGGTCCCGCGCGTATAACTCGGTTAAACCGGCACGGATATTTCATTAGCCCCATCTCTGCACTCTCCCTTTAACGCAAAAGCATCACTCACGTCATCATGTATATAAATATATGTATAGTTGCGTGTTGACGTGCACTCGTCAGCGGTCGAACAAAAATTCACCCTCTGAAAAATTCATCTATATATAAAAGAGTACACTGAGATTTTGTAACTTAAAATTCAGAGAAACTTGGCACTGTCACTTTCCCTAGCAAATAAAAGAGCTGATGGCCTACGGGGGACACTAAACTGTTGGCACAACAAATAAATTGTATTTGATTATACTTCGATGAGGGGGCGCTGTTGATATCTATGTTTGCATACCTATATATATATACACATTCAAAAGGGATGGAAGGCGAAATTATCGTCAGATTATAGTGGAATTATATCGCTCAATGTGTTCTTATGTCCATGGAAAAAAATAAATGATGACATTGACACTATCTCCTTTTTGTATCGTCCACCACGAAAACAAACAATATATCCATGCGAATAATATCCTTTCGTATGATAAAGCAAACAATGTCACAATATATCAGATGACAGTGTTACTGATATCCTCAGAATACCTGTTTAAAGATCAAGTTTGATATAGGTTGCGCCTGAATCAACAACACAGTAAATGTATCCTCAAAAAAAAATGTTCTAAATCTAGGAATCAGACTTCAGATCAAATCGCAGAGACGTGTGAACAATTTTCACTAGACATATTGAAGTGGAAATATAGAAAAATATATATTTTTCCTTTTCCAATTTGTTTGAAATGATACGAAACTTGTCACTGAAGGCGCAAAGACGAAAAAAAATAGCGAAAAAGAAAAAAGGGAAAAAGAACATAGTTGAAGAGTGAGGAAAAGAAAGTGAACGAGAGAGCGAGTGAGAGAGGATAAAGCAAGTAGAAGAGACGTGAGACGTCCGGCTTGGTCAATCGGAGGGCCGTCGGGCAGCCTGTTATCGCGGACATTAGCTTTCAGCATGGCCTGTAGGATATAAAAGTAGCCCGAGGCAGCCATTACCCGAACATTGTCCGGGTGAGACTACCCCTTATTCGTTCCCATTCCTCCACTTCTCCTCCACATCCACATTCACATATACACACATACACATTCATACTCATCTATTTCATTCTACGTCACATACATATATATTCTCTGTCTCTCGCACTCGCTTCCGTGCCAAACTCTTTTCTCAAACTATATCAGCAGCATTGCGCTCTCCGTTTTATTTTACTTTTTTTTGTCGCCCACTCACACCCATTGATCCGCAAATAGACCTTATCAGAAATTCTCAGCTCGAACCGCGCAGAACACGTTGTCGCAAATCCATTTCGCAGTCTGTGAGATTTTTTTACCTCCTTTCTTTCTATTTTATCTTCTTTCTTTTCTACATTTATTCCTTATTCTCTCCAGTTGTCGCTACAGATACTCTCGTTTTTTACATACACACATTCATGGAAATTGGCACGTAGCTATATATGCTCAATGCACTATCAATTTGTACGATTATTCAACCTCTCACTATTTCACCTCTCATGATGATGATGATGATGATCAGTATATACTAGATGCTCGAGTGTAGATATTTATTACTTGGTCGAATGGAAAATTGAGTACGGGAAAAAAGAAAATAACAAAGAGATGAACTGCATTGGTATAAGATAATAAATCAGCGGGAGGGTAGATGAGAAAAAAAAATGTGTTGAGGGTGAAAATGTATAGGAGTATTTACGCATAGCTGTATGATGGTTCTGTATACATCAACCAGTTGCCGAGGCAATTATCCGTATCGAGATTGCGCGCCCTCTCTGATAGTGTTGGGATCTTTTCGCCACGTTGGCCTATGCTTCGTGATTCGCCCTCTTTTACTTTGCCAATGAAGTAAAAGAAATAAAGTGAAAAAAAAAAAAAAAAAACTAAAATATTGGCAAGCGGTATCTCAACAAATTAGCTCGATGAAATGCAGATGGAAATTGAAGACGGAGGTTGGTATCAAATGCGCGAATCAACGATAGAGAAAAGGAGCAACGTGAGGGATGCACAGGCGATGGTTCGGATAGTGGGTAAAGGGGGAGACGAAAAAAAAAGTGGAGCGAGAGAGAATGAATTGGATTTTACTGAGAGGAAAGAGAGGAAAAGAGGGAATCGAAGTAAAGTCGTTGAAACTCATCGAAATGGAAGTAACCGACAGAGTGCCTGCTTCCACGCGCACACCCGTTCTCGCTCGCACCGTTGCTAATCTTATGCAATTACTTTACAATTCACTTTACACATTGGCACTCAATGCCAATAAGAACAATCTTCAGAATTGAGTTTATACTCTGAAGAATGTTCTAGACGGGGCAATTTTCAAGAAGGCAGAGGGAAAGAAGAAAATTATTACTGAAGTTCATAATATGAATATTATGATGGAGAATAGTGAACAATGTTTATTGTTTATACAAAACCTCTAATGATGTTGATCTCTCTAAAATGATTATCTATTGTTTTTTATTTTTATTCTATCTACAATATATTTATTTATATCGAAATTTTAAAAATTGGCAAAAGTCTGCTACACTCACACTCATGATCAATATCCCATTAGCCTTTATACAATCGCTAAATCGATTTGACAAAGTGCTCCCCTCATAGGGTAGCTGATATATAATTACATTACTCTATTTTCCACAATTTGGCAATACATCATGAAAAATATCCACAACAAAACAACAAAGAGAAAAAAAAATATACGAACACACATATATTCTCGTGCACATGCATTCTGTGAGTTTTGGCCCGCCCTAACCAATCTCGGTTATTGAAAAAAAAAATAAAAGGAGAAAAAAAATACACCGCGGAGAATGTTGTATAGAAGTTGAAGAGGAAAAGTATACGATATATGTAGAGAATGAAGAGAAGAAAAAACCCGGCATCCTAAACAATCGACGTCTCTAGAGATATATACACATATTTACTCTCTCGCGAGCCATTTCATTAAAGAAGTGTCCTCCTTATGTATTCGCTGGAGGAATCTTCATCGAATGAGGAAAGAAAAAAAGAGAAACATTTCTGGACCTTTAGTGCGATACAGGGCAACAATTGGCAACGTGCCAACATACAACCTAGAAAAAGGAAAAAATCAAAATCCCAGAGCTCGCTCTCTTGTTCGCGTGTCTCTTTACATATTATTATTATCATAATCGTTTCGTAACAGCCCGTCAGTACAAACAGTGCCATATGGTACACGCGGAGACGTTGAAGCGAATTTGAGTGAGTCGATGAAGTAGAGTGAAATGAACTTTATGTATATGTATATCACTGTACTCCTTGTTCATCCCCTTTGCTTCTGTCTAATGCGCCCCCTTTTTTTTTCTCCTCTTGATTTTCCTTTCTCTCTCACATTAAGTGAACGTGACCAGCGCACGCCCATGTAATCAACAAAACCCGGACTTGAACTCTACCCCGCCTATCCGCCCCGCAACAGCTCCAGTAAATGTGAATATGTCTACATGTCTCTCTTCATCTATCGCACCACTATATATGTATACATTCTCCCTTACGCAATCCCGTGCGGCCGCCGACATGGCAAACCGTGATTAACTTTTCGCCATTGCACCCCGTCACTGTGTGTGCCACTGCTGTTCCCCGCATCCTCCTCCTATTCCGCCTACTGCCATTCATTTGCCATTCATTCGCGTCCGCACGGATTACGCTTATAGATGAGTAGTCCGGAGCGACCGACTGACTGCCAACCACCGATGGGTCTATGAGTACTGGATCACCAGTTATTTTTTTTCTTTTATTTCTATTTCGACAGATTGCATTTTTTTCCACTGTACTGCACGAAACTGCTTTCCATTATTTGAACATGCCAATTCTGACTCCATCGAAAAAGTACAAAGAAAAAATACTAAACGCTATGGAAAAAAAAGTGTCGTTTCAACAGTAATATTGAATATATATCAATAACATTTGTCCCGACCAAATTCGAATTTATTCTCACACCAGATATACGAATCGCTTCTTTATAGATGGAACTTTGAATTTGCACTCACTAATATCTATCGCCAAAGCACGTTACTATTTTTCCTATTCGACAATCGAATTTCTCATTCATACATAGTATTTTCCAACAACAGCATAATATTCAACAACTACAACAAATATCAATGGGATGTTTTCAACTCACAAGTCAACGAAATTTCCTTATCCAATATAGAAGATGTCATTGACGAAAATTTGAATGCGTGTTAATGACAATTTAACGTGATCTTAATTGAATCAAGAGGGTCTTCGACAAAGATGATGATGTCAATCGGGAGCACCACACATAGGTGCATGGTCATATATAAATCAATGTACTCTGTGTTGCTCCAAATTGATATGCGAAGCATTGTCATGTTGTCGTAGCGTAAGAGATGATCATCAGGGGGCAAGACAGAGAGTAAGAGTAAGAGAGGGAGTTCATAGTTTGACAGCTAAACTCTCCTTCGCACTATCGGACATTAGAATACCAAATAAGTAAGTACGTGCGAAGCACAAGCGTACAATACGAATGGAGTGGAAGTCCTATCACACACATAGATCCACAGACTCATACAAACTCACAGTGAAATCAGAAGAGAGAGAATTACATGAGTGAGAGCTGGGGTGTGTTTCTCTTTTCTGCGTCCTTGCGCCCGCATGCCGGCACCACCCCCAAGGGGATGCAATCAGAACGTTTCAATCAACAGTCGCTGCGAAGCACCCCCCACATGCTTCGTCGAAGGCCTCGAGTGAAATCGTCACCGTTATACATATACATATATATGCACAGCATGGGGTTGTGCGATGATGGAATGAGTATGATGATGCTAGAAAGAGCTGTGAAAAACAACGAACAAGGAACAAGCAAGAGAGGCTGTGGGGTTTCTACCGTTCATTCATAATAACCGATGGACATTAAATCTTGAACGGGAGTGGATGAAAAACCCTTTCCGCCGAAATATCTTCGTCTGCTCATCATTCGTTCGTCGATTGGTTCCAAAAAGCGTCAAAAGGTTGGAGTCATATGTATGTGAGGAAGCGTCTACTACCTAAACCATCTGCGAGAAGAAAAAGAAGACGAAAGGAAGAGAGGTGGAAAAAAAAAATTGATAGAGGCTGATCGAAGAGCTCTATTATATATATACCCAAATCGAAAATTCCCTCGGTGACTGAGGCATCCGATAAAGCAACGAAAATCCTCAAGCAATTTTTCGTCACCCTCCACAGTGATGTTGGTGGGCTGACTATGTGCTCTACAGAGGCGCGATAAAGTCGACGACTCTATGCCTTATTCGCGCGTGTAAGTGCCTTTTTCTGGGTGCGCACAAAACGAAGAGGAGAACGAAAACGAAGATGAGGAGATGGAAATGACGATGTGGGAAAAAATAAGGTCGTCAGGGTAGAGTATAGTTGTTGAAGAGAGAAGCGAAAGTGGTTGGTATATCAGCATATTTCAAAGATAAGCTTGGTCGCGTACAGGAGCGCGCCCCTTCTTTTCGCAGAAGCTTCAAGCGCGCCAACGGCCTCAACAGCCGGGCCATCAACCATAATAACAATCCGATATGATTACGCCATAATCGTAACGTTGAAAACGCAAGAGTGAGAGTAAGAGTGAGAGTGAGAGAAGGGTGAGGTCTACGTGGATAAAATTACGCTCTGAGAATTGAGATACCGTGTTTACGTCTTTCAAAGTGTTCACATAAACAATATTTAATAGTACCTTCGGGAGACATTTAAAATTTTCGCCACTATTGTCAGTATATACGTATATAAATACGCAAATACATAGCGATTTAATTCAACACATAGAATAAAGTGGGCCAGGAGAAATTGACTACGAGATTTACATAATTTCGCATAGTTTTCAAGTGCTCATTCATATAATATAATAGAACATTTTCACACTGCATCCTAATTAAACGCCACATACATTTTCTATTATACAGTATATGTAGATATGTGTGAGATGAATTGGAGGGGAAGAATCTGAGCAATCTGGTTTACACGCGCTAATAACTTCGATTATTACCCAGATAATAATCGAGTATTGCGTTATCGCTAGTTAGCGCGAAACCAAATGACAATTGATAATTGGAAATTGAAAAATTCACGGCGTGGTGAACATGAATAAACGATCTCTCGCCACCATACGCACACAAGTTGCCATCATGCTCGTCATAACTCGTGCTGTACGACAATGACAAATATGGGCTTTCATATACATAACAGTGAAATAATTGGCAAATCAAGGGCGCATATAGATTGCGCATATTCATACAGTGTATTTCGATTGTCACTGTGTCGAAAGTCCAATATAATAGCGACAACTGAAATTTTGTGCAAAATATCTACTGATGCACAACTCTATTTGCAATTTCATTCTCTCGCTTTTTTTACAATGATATTGCCAATATTCTCAAGAATTCAATGGGAATATAATAATCGTAAGTAAAGAGATGGAGGAAGAGTAGTGTGATATCTATACGTTGTGAAAGTGGTACAGCGAGTAAGAGGAAAGATGAGAGAAGAGTAGAAAAGAACTTTGGATCGTCTCGAAGGCACGCGCAGCCAAATGGATATGGCTGAAGGTGCAGCACCATCAAGATCCTACACATTTATATATATGTATATATAGGTATATGTATATATATATATATTATCGTGCTTCCGAACCACGCGGACAATACGCCCTCGACGTCACTCTCAATACCACGACTACGTCGACGACGGAAGGGAGAACGAGGGACTTAGGATCGCCGGATGGAGAGAGCTTGGCGGTGTGCGCGCGACGGAGGTGAAGACGAAGAGCGACGCCAAGAGCTTTTCCGAGAAGGAGGCTAGTGATCATCGATGTGCAGGGGTGTGTGGCGCGGCGGACGCGCAATGAGGAGGGAAAGGAGAAAAAAATATGAAGTGATGGCGGCTATAAAGGCGGCTGTCGCTCTCAGGGATGTAAACCAAAAAAAAAAAAAAACGTAATAAAAATAAAAAAGACAGAGGAAAAAAACTATTATTGATTGAAGATCTTCATTTTTTATTTCATACATTTCCATCAGGTATAAGACTGGGATTTAATATCACATATATATATATATATATATATACGAATAGGATGAAACACTTGGCTGATGGAAAATTTAATAATCCTTCTGTCCACTTGGACGATATGGTGGGCAATCTAAAATTGCAAACGATAATGGTGACGTCCAGACCAATAGGTCGTATCGGACGCACCTGACTCGAAACGACGCTTCTGACGACAACCGCACTACACCACTACCAGCAATATATACCATATTCTCATTGGTTTCCTCCCTTCCCCCCCGTATTCCAACTATATATAACGACGTCTCCTGCGGCATATTCGTAGTACGTGGTATGGCACTGTACCAGTATTATCCGGGCCGCACTATCTGATGACCCGCCCAGGGCTGCGTCTGACAGCAGCCGGGAAATGAGGACTTTCAGGAGGCTCAGTTGCTGGGGTGGCTCTGTGTTGCGTGGTGCAGAGGTCCACGATGTTGGTGTATAGTACAGAGGCGATGGGTTTTCGGCGAGCAACGGAGAACACGACGGATAAGAGTGGGCAACAGAAAGAGAAAGAGACAAAGAGAGAGAGAGAGACATTGTGAGAAACGAGGAGGTGTAAGGGTGACTTTCAAGGGGATCGTAGCCATGAGATGAGGATGGGGCCAAGTCTTCTTCGCGTCATGCACTTAAATATGTACAGAGATAATGCCGTGGAGAGGACGCGGGGCTTTTTCAAATGGAATGGAACATTCTAGAGTGTTTCAGACAGTTTGTTTACCAGCCAACAATATATATGATATACACGCCTGATATAAGATATAAATCCCCATAGCACATATATATGTACGATGATGGTTCATATATTTACATGAAAGAGAGAAAAAAAACAAGAACTCGGATAAAGTAGATTTGGTATTCGCATATTGGACTTTGGAGAAATATCAAATACTCACTGGAGTAGAACTAGAACGAGAAGATATGAAAATTTACTGAACCAATTTTACAATATATCAGTAGCGAGGATAAAAGTTATAGGAGGACAATTTTCATTTAGTAAAAGATAAAATTTTTTTTCTAAATTTCAATTAAATTTAAGTTTCTACTCGTTATTTTCTTTTATGAATGCAAAAAAGTTGATATAATCCACAGAGCACTTGTCTGCTTAGGGATCGTAATGATAATAAACGATTCAGTATCTCCATCATTATTCTTATGCGATTATTAAATATGAGTAGAGTACATAAATTAAGAAAAAAAGGGTTACACAGAATTTTCATATAAAATTTAGAGAGTCGTCATTATGCTTTTGGGTATGTTTGCGAAAGTGATTGACTGGAATATACTCTGTTCAAACAAACCCCTTGGCAATAGATATTCGTATGTTAATACACCCCCTCGTCACCCCTCTTTTAGAATAAATGATTTCATTATATATACATATATAAGGGTGCTAACAAACGCGCCTCACTCATCCAACACACAGGGATTTGAATTTATAAATACACTCTGTCGACTTTGGAACGGTACCTATTCTTTGTCTGATTGGTGGCAAAAGGATTTGCCACCATATACATAGATATAAAAAAAAAGGGGAACGAATGGGAATTATTATGTGGGTGTGACATTCTAATATACTTTCAATGTGGAATCATTGCGAGTAAAATTGCAACCATAACAAACATATACGACTTGTATGAATGCGCATCCGGTGAAAAATGATCTCAAATTTTTTGCAGCAAGTTCATCTCAACTCTTTTGTGATGAAACTAACAACTAAAAGTATTTTCCATCACAATGATAATCACCAGAGTCAAAAGTGTCTTCAAACTATGAATTATATGAATATATAAATGTAGGAAAGTATAATTATAAATGAATAAATCTAGAGTATACGAAGTATTCACACAGCTTGGTAGCCATATATCACCTAGAAAGCAGGGACAAATTACCATTGGATTAATTCCTACATTTACTCAGCATTGTGCCTTATCGATAATGATTTCCTGGAAATCTTGGCTCCAACCCCACTTTATCTCTTTCTCTTTCTTTCTCATTCAACTTCTTGCTCCCTTCAGGCTTTCTCTTGCTTGGGTCCGACCCGCCTCTTCTTAGCCAACTTACACCACACCACCTTACCCGCCTTCGCTTCACGTCTCTTCCTCCTCCTTTTCTTAGCGTCACTCGAGAGTCGACCCCAGGGTTTCTGGGACATTTGGGAGTGAGCCGCAGTTGGCAGAGCAAGGAACGTAGAAAAGGTGAGACAGAAGTTGGATGCAAGTGGCAGAGTGAGTGAGAAAGATGAAAGAGACGAGTGAGGAAGAGGGCGTCTCCTTGCCTAGCTAAAGCCTGGCGGGGGTTTACGAACACAATAGTTTGAAATATTCGAGCGACGGGCAAGAAGTTGCCCTCGCGTTGGTAATTAACGAGTTGAAGTTTGGCGTCGTCGTGCGACGCTCTCTCTGCTGCCATAAGACTCCTGGCATCCATTAGCCGAGTGCCATGGTTACCGGGGGAGAACAACTCGTTTTTGGCCGCTGAGGCACACACAATACATACATACATACATACATACATTTATCCATATACTTAAGAAAAATATATCATTCATTGTATAACAATTCTCTATAATTTCATCAATGATATTTCTTGAATTTGACTATTTATCTGATATTTTGAATTGGAATCTAAAGATAAAACTCGCCAAGTTCGAGCTCGTAATTTTCTTCCCATACGCAATGAATAAAATGTGAGAAAGTTCTTAGCAAAGCACCACAGAAGAATCCTGCCATGATATATTACACAGGTTTCTGCAAGAATATATACGTGAATGTGGGATGATTTTGTATGGGTTGCCTCATTGTTTCACCTCGACAGTTGATGCCTTCTACCCCCATTTTCTTATTCGCATCGGCTCTCGTATTTTGTCAAGCGCGAGCTAACTCTGCGCCCCTGCTAATAAGCCCACGTACATTGGCTTCATTCAAGCAACGCGCGGCGCCACACGATGGAAGAGTGAACCGAGTGAAAGAGAGCATCCTAACGACGAATGATGAGCTGTATATGTGCGGCAAACAAATACAAAAAAAAAAGAAAAAAAAATATAGAGGCGCGAACAAGCGGACCATCCCCTACACGATATTTATATATACGAGAGGTGAAGCAGAAGAGGAATATTATAGTGTTGCTTTATATAAATATAAGATGGCAAATAAAAAGAGAATTGTTCGAGGTAATCGGACCACATTTTTCTACCGCACGAATCACACATTCACACTGTTTTACTTCTGTTATCTTGGATTTTCGATGTAGGTGACGCTGAGAACATTATTTTCTTTGGATTTTCTCGGGCATCCTCCGGATAAGACTTGACACGCGATGGTAAATAATGGCGCACTATTTTGTTCTGAATACTTGTGAGATATATTCGTCATTGTTCGTTATTTATACACGAGTCGATGATTTTTTATGGTCTGACGTGTAATACGCTGCATGGCTTTTAGTGTTAATGTGGGTTGAATGATGCTCTTCTTTTTTTCTTTCTCCTTGTTTATTTTAAATCTATAACTCGTCATCGTTGCAATATTAGTCTTGTCATCAAACCCTCGATTGAAACCATCAAGCAATACACACATATCATCCTTGAAAAATATTTTCAACTGCTGCTGGATTGCGCCCTTATAATTATTCTTCACAGTATATATACAATGTGAGAAAGATGCCAGACGGTATGAGTCTAGTGATGTTATGATGACTCTATGCATTTCCATTATATATGGACGACATACGCTCAAACAAATTGCAATTTTTTTTTTATTATTTCACGCGTGACGTGCTAGCCTTAGGTTTCTTTATATATTTTTTTTTAACCCGCCCTTCTTGTCTACTCGCGCGCATTTGCACAGTCTCTCATCGTAGTTTCCCCAGTGAGATCATAACAAAAACAAAATGCAGAACACATATATGCGCAACGTTCACATGGCAAACGTCAAAGCAAAAGGTGAAAGCTTGTCAGCGAAAAGAGTAAAAATAACGAAAGACTGACTACGTTAATGTAAGCTTATATATATACATATATATAGTAGTTGAAAGTATACAAGAATGTATATGTGTCTTGCATGCAATTCGTAAAATTCAAGTATTATAAACGGTCGAAATTTTAATTCTTAAATGGCACCATTTCTACTTTATGCTATTGTGACAGTGCACTTAGTCGACACTTCAAGAACGTTATACTATGCTTGTCTCTATGAAAAGCCTCACATAATAACACTCGTGCTCGAATAAATATTTTCCAAACTATATTAAAATTAAAAGAAAAAAAGAACATCGAATGAGAATCATTGAACGATCATTCTATTATGACCAATTACTTTTCGTGTCATCAGCTCAACTCTTGCAAAAAATATTCATATGATCCACAATTAATCACTGAACAAAATCATTCTCCATTTAGAGAATGTCTTGGTACGAAAAAATATTATAACAACAGCTAAAGGAAAAAAAAAAAAAATGTTCGTTCTTGTCTGGAGAAATTATTGTATCTTTCATTAAAATCACAGATGCATAGTGAGCCAAGTTTTTTCCCTTTATCAAGAATCACATGACGTTATATACTTCATATATATATATATATATATATATATATACATACATATATATATATATATATAATATACATCTGGTACACTTGGTAGAATATAAGTGCGAATTGCAACACTCCCCTTGGTCCTTCGTTATTTTCTCACACCCTCAAATAAACGAAACGACACCAACAACGACAACGACAACGACGACGATGTCGACAAGGATGACAACGCTGGCGACAACATGCAATGCGGGTTATAAACCATAACTATATATATAAACATACACGATGAGAGAGGTGAGTGCCGATGCGTGTATAACATGCGGACGCGCATACTAATTACGACGAGTTCCATTTTGTAATTGGCGCCCTCTCGCTCCACAGCTGCTATATAATATACACGGAGAGCAGAAATACTGAGTAAAAGAAGTGAGAGGAATCGCACCCAAGAATGTATAACGAGTGCGCGTCACGCGCGCGGGGAAAGACACACGTTCATCATCATGCCGTTTAATTTTGAAAAAAAAGAAAAGAAGGGGGCAGGGGATGTATATGAATTATCTTTCAGCTCATACTGTACATCCCTAACATAAATAAAAAATTCTACGTATATAATAATTTAGATTTCGATCATTGTTTCACAATTCCACTTGAATGAATGATGGTCCAAGTGTTATATGACAGATGTAATAAATTACAGGAGCATAAAAAACAATTTTACCATTACCGAGAAGAAAAAAAAACACTTCATCGATTTTTTTCTCCCTACCTATTCATGTGTCGTTGTAAAAGCATCATTAATTAACAACACTCCGATTCTCACGAATAGTACAAATTCCTTGTCTCTTTCAATCTCATTAAATGAGTGCAATCCAAATATATATATATATCCATTTGCATATAAATGTAGAAAAAGTGGAGGATGAGAAATGGTCGCTGCGATGTCAATACTCCTCTACTCATTGCTAATTACATTCACACCCTCTTCTCATGTACATTTTGCATCTCTTCACTTGCTCTATTCCTATGTACATCCAAAATATGAAAACTCGCTGTCATTTTTTGTCGAAAAAAATCAGAATCACTTGAGTAATTGAAATAATATCAACACAACGTGTTGATAATCGTCACGAATTTTTTCAATAATTATTCCAATATCACAACGTTGCTCATGTTATGTATATACACCATAAAATACATGATATAGGGTTGTTTGAGAATGAGGAGGAGTCTACAAAGCACGAGTTGACGACGAGTATTTATTTCACTTCCTTTTTATTCGCAATTAGGGGCGTCGAGACGCTTCGCGACGCTACGTCGCCCTTTTGCCTGTTATTTAATTGGGATATGCAATTGAATGACACTTGGCCAACGCTCCCTTCACCCCCCTCACCACCGTCAGCTCATCTTGATACATACATAAACATATATACACATCCGCATACATACATAAATATGAATATACCTATACACATAAAGTTTGCGGGTACATACTTTAACGACGCCATTGTGCGACAAAATGTACTTCTTCATGCAACGAAACTCTACCAGTTTATATACGATATAATACCCTTACACAATACAGAAAAATATTAAATCATATGTATAATAATTCTTTACAGTTCATCCCTTCTTAATTCTCTAGTTGCAACTTAATTCATCAGCATTAAATTTTGTTGACAGAAATTCTTTAAATTAATATCACAACAACGCACTTATATTGCGATCTGAGCTGATACATTTTTATCATTAGCAGAATATATACGTAAGTTTTTTTTTATCAATAAACCCACTACCACGACATTATATTGCAGTGGATAAAACGTGGAATCTTTCTCATGATGATTGACAGACATTTTTCCCTTTTTTTTTCTTTGCTTTCTTTGCCCTCTTCATCCGTCCTTTCTTTCGCGTCTTATACAGATAAACTGAGAAGCCGACGAAGCGTTGTCGAGACTTGGCGCAGAATTTCTACATATATATATATATATATACATATATACTGCTCACAAAGTCCATAACCATCATTTCCGCGGCGTGTAGTCGCACGCAAGTCCCTATATAAATAATCTATAGAGCTTTAGACTGTCTCTCGAACCCCCCCACCCCCACACAATGGACAATATTTTCTATTGTAAGCGCACCGGATAAATTCAGGATGATCCTGTGGCATTGTCGACGTCATGAGTCCAACACTGCCTTAACTTTTAGTCATATAGCATTGCAAGACGCGCGTTAACGGAGTTACACCACAAGCAAGATTAGAGATTAGACGTGCAACGAACAGCAACAACCAAGCACATTTGATTGAGGTCGTAACATCTACACACACATACATGCACACGCACACAATGACACTCAACCTAAACCCCAACAGAATTATTACAGGCATTCAGTTCACTACATCCGTAATATTGAGAGCAGTCTACAAGTTGGAATCCTTCCGCGAAAAAAAGGAAAAAGATAAATGAAAAAAAAAAAAAGGAGTATAACATGAAATGACTGATAAAAATTATAGAATATATGAATGCCTCTTTCAATTCAATTATTATCATCACATTCTTCCATACAAATTCTTCATCATAAACTGCAATTGAGATTGTTAAGGGATATGACTTCACCATTAGAATACCCAATTATTATAATAGAAAGAGATTTTTTGTGGAATATGAAATTGGTTGTGAGTTATTCATCGCGTCACGTATCTCACAAACCACATGCAAAAATGAGAAACGCTTTAATAAATAAAAATAAAATAATAATGACAATAAAAATAATAATAAAAGTAACAACAGAATGATAATAATAATGAGGTTGCAGACAAATGAGTGCAGATACTGAGATGCTTTCAGTGTAAGTTCTGTGCAGTATACTCATACAATTGTGGCATTCTCGGGGCGTAAACGCGCACACGGTGAGGTCATGAAGAAGGAAAAGAGTCATATATGTATAAGAGGTATATCCATATATATATATGTACATAATATATGTGTAAATATACATATATATATATATATATATATATATATATTACGTTTGGATGCGGAAAGTGCCAGTCGCACGTGATAGTAGAAACCGCAATGAGATGACACTCATGCTGTCGCTAATTGGGCCCTCGAGGTGACATTTCTGCCTGAGAAGAATATGCGCCAACAGCATTGGTATAGCGCCCGGCAGCAGCAGCATTAGCGTCGTCGCAAGCATATATAGAATATTAAGGGGGCGAATGGCGGTGGAGAGGAAAAAGCTCTGCGCTCGGTGTTGCTTGAAAAGGGAGGTGGCTTTTTGGGTGTCGGGCGTAAAGAGTGGCCCCCCCTGGGTGGGTGGTGAGCAATAGAAGGAAGAGGCAGCAGTATTTGTACGCCTCGCGCACACAGAGTTTATAGCGGGGGGGTGAAGAGACACATGAGAGATATCGCATTAAATCTTACCGGGTATACGCCTCTACCAACGTACCACCCTTTTTTTTTTCATCCCTTTCGTAGGCTTCATTACGTTTCAATATGATAAAGGGTGGTGGTGGAGGTCGTAGGGTTGTTGTATTTGTTCGTTCACGGGTTATTATTCGTCAATATGAATGCGCAAAAATATTACGAGAGTGTATTTTCATATTTGTCTGTTTGTTCATGCTATTTCAATTGATAAACAAAAAAAAATTAATATTTTGTGGACTCACCAATTGTAGATAAATATGAATTGTTGATGTAGATCATGGTGGATGATTGTGCAGAATTGTTGGACAACACAACAGCACCGATTCTTGAGTCGATAATATCCGCCAATAGAAAGCTAACTCATTTGCATCCATTTGAAAATTTTACTTCAAACTTTTCTATTTCGATTTCACTTTTACTGTAGCTAAAATTGATTTCGTATCAACAATATATATTTATCAGAGAAAGATAAATTGTGAGCATATAAATTGAAAGAGACTGAAAAATGGACATTCAAGATGTGGATCAAGCATGACACTATCAACCGTCAATTATGGCACGGCTCAAGATCAGGCTGTTTGTGGCGTTCCATATACCCCGCAGTAGCACATTTGTATCGTCTGAAATAGAACAATTGAGATGAGAGATAGGAACAATTGCAAAGCAAAAATAATTGCATATATCTATACATATATACATATACATTTGCACATTGAGAGGAGTAAGAGAAAGTGCGAGATGATGGTGGGTATTTGGGTACTAACGACAAGAGGAGCGTTAAAATTAAGCGTTATGCTTTGGCATTAAGGGAAATTATCTGCGTTACGGCATGAGCGCTCGCGCGCACATTCGTTCGGCGTCTTTTACGACGCGCGAATGCGAACGAGAGATGAGGCTGGATCGTACACCGCAGTCGCAAGCTGAACACAGGGTCTTTGCTTTTCTATATTATATACAGATATATCTGTGGGTTCGTTTCACCCTCGGGATGCGACGAATTTATATGCGCACGTGTATATATATTTTATTGCTATATTCATACTATTTACAAAGACGTTCTGGAAATGGCCTCGTCAAATGTTTTACTACTTCACATGGATCACACCTATTCGACTTTATACGCAACCTACAAATATATCTACGTCAAATGTATGTCTATGTATATATTTGTATAAAGGTCATTTTTATTTTTTCTTCAATTGATCCAGATTCTTCTAGTTCCGCCACTTCTCCTAGTTTATTTCATCTTCTTCTGTTACACCAAAGTTGAACGGATAAATTTTTGAATTTTTCAACACCTCAAGCGAGAGAAAAAAAAGATCAACTCTGGCGAAGAAACCACACGATGCGTCTTCATAACAAAGTAATAAAGAGTTTTCTCTTTTCCTCCATGCCACAAATGGGCAAACTTTCATTCTTCTGTTGAACTTTATACAGCCACACTTTTGCCATTCTCTTCATGTATTTATGGATATAACGGAAAACTGTAGAAAAATGAACGACTCAAGATTTTCGAAATGTTTTCTCTTCAAATTATTTATGCAAAAATATTTATCGAAAGATTTTGGATTTCAATGACAAAAAATTATAATTTATTTGCCTCTCTCAGAAAATGTTTCATCATATATAATTAACAAACTAACCACGAATAATCAGAGGTAGGTTTATGGATGATTTTTTTTCCAGATGAATTACAGTTGACGGAACATTATACCAAAATAACATTTATAACCTTTCGTTTGGTAATAGAAATCACCTCAAAACATGACTTGCCCCCTCATTTTAGGGATTACTATTATTATTAATAATCCATTACTCTTCATACGAGTCTTTTGCTACCAATAGAAAAGAAATATTACCAACTCTCTGTCGACTTGGCCCAAATCACCATGACAAGCTTTTTTTCCCTATTTCTTTCATCTAAAGCCATTTTACCGACTCATGAATGAGAGCGAATCGAAGTGGCTCGCTCTCAACCTCTTAACAGAGGGAATAAGAAAAATACGATGGGAGTATAGAAAAAAGGGAAGGAAAAAAAAAATTGTCCGGCCGAATTGGAGAATGGGTCGAGACATAAGGGCGGGTCAATCTTTCACGGGGTGCCTAACCCATAGATCGTTTCGCGGTAAAGCAAAGATTTTTTTTGCATCAACTGAAACTGTAGATATATGTTGCTTTTGCTTTTGAAACCGCACACGAGCACATATATATGAGAAAGAGAGAACTTTTCGGGATGGATGACTGACTTCGGCAAAGTTAGTCGTTGATATTTCTCACGGGAACGATAAATATATTTATATATATATATATATATATGTGGCAGCTCCGTTGCGTTTTTTTTTATGGGAAAAGCCCTCTTTCATGTCACTTCATGAGCGATTGAGTCAGGGCTTGCAGGTGAATGAGTCGCTGTCATACTATACGAAGGAAGATTTATTCAATTTAATTGCCCGTAGTCAACTCTATAGTCTCTATAAAGGAAAAAAACCAGAAACTGTGTGAAAAAAACTTGCAACACTAACCTGCCCTCAAAAATTGATAGAAATATTTTAATGCATTCAAACATGACGGCAGCACTCATTCATTCAGAATTTGCTTCACGAGTATAATCTTAAAACGTTGAAGAGGCAAAATTCGAATCCATCTTGCAGAAAAAATAATAATAGACAAAATAGAAAGTGGAGGAGAAAAAGAATAATATTATAACTTGGAGCAAGTGTTTCTTTAACTTTGTCAATAGCTTGACAGCGTCATCGATCGCAGTCGCGTGTCAACCCTTTTGACAGTTTCATCTAAAGGCTAGAGTTCCTAAAAATATTAAGACCCACATACAACTGAAAGTTTCTCTACTTATGTACAACAGAGTTTCTATTTCTGAATGTGCAAAGCAAAGAGTCCTTTTTGCGCGCGGTATCTCCTTTATTTTCCAGACTTCTTCTTCTTCTTCTTCTTCTTCTTCCTCTTTTTCTTCGATCTCTCAAGAACTGCAGGGAACACCTGCCCTAAGCCCTCCCCCGCCACCCATTGACGGGTTGAAATATGAAGGTCCCATGGGGAAAAAGGACACCTGGATTTGTAGTCACAGTCAATGGACACAGTGGTTGAGATCAGTTCGCTTCGTCATGGAGACACCATCGTTTCTGGACCGCTCGCTTCTTTCCTTTATTTCCTTTTCCCTTTATCTTCTGTCCTCTTCTATTATCATTTTTTTTGTTTGACAACCAGCAAAAGTATCTATGGGCATACTTATAGTATATATATTTACTTGACGATGTTTTTGTCGTTGAAATACTTGAAATGATCTCTCTTAAATACGAACGCGTGCACGCAAAAAAAAACCCTAAGGATTTTCACGTGAATAGAACCAATAAATTTGGGTTGTGAAACCATAAATTTGTTTGAAAATGACTTTACCACACAAAATTAACTTATAAATGACACTGAATTCAACTGTTTCGTTTACATTTTGCCGATTGTCAAATTTTCTTTATACGACTCTACAAACCTGCCGTACAAAATAAAAATTTTTTTTTTCATATCAGACACGAACGACTAACTGATCACAAAAGTTGACGACGCATCACCTCTCAAGTGCTCCAGCACAATACCGACAAGGTGGTTCTTGATCCTTTGACGCCGACAAGCGAATGGGAAACGCATATCGTAATCCGAGTTTCAACCGCACATACAATATACAATGTCAACATAACGATTCATACACAGATATATACGTCAACCAGCTCAATAGTATATGGATGGTTGATGTTCTAATACGCATCTTGATCGCTCAGGCGCGCGTAAAATATGCCAGTTAATGTTCCAACAAAAGTCAAATATACATCTCATGCAACGTTTAACATTTATTCAGCTCAATTCACATTATATACACGTACACATACGCGAATGTTCGTGAAATATTTGCAGTGTAATATGAGTGAATCGATTAGGGGATTCGGGCATTTAAAAATTTGTCATGTGAGAATATGAATGATATTGAAATATCTTTGTAAGTATTTATTCTCAAGATTTTTCTTCTCTAGTAAAACGACTGCAAGATGATGAATGGAAAATGATGGGGTATATATACGAAGAAAGAGAAAAAGTGAGAATATAGCCTCTGTTTATTTTTCACAGCGTGCTATATTCGTTGTGACGTCAAAAAAAAAGACACCCGAAGGTGACATGCGACCCATTGGGTGTAGTTTTCGAATCATTGGGAAGGCGGAGGCGAGGGAGTGGAACAGCCAGGTGTCATTTTTGGTTCGGGAGCCCAAAATTACAAAGGAGTGATGGATGTTTCCAGTATAATATAATATAATATATGTATGTCGATACCCAGAAAAAAAATCATTTCAATCAATACTATATGAGCATGGAAAATAAAAAATACTAAATATTCTACCAACAAGTGATTCATATTATTTTCAATGAATTTTGCCACACAGTGAAATTTGCAATTAATTTGCATCCTCATATTCTCCCTCTAACGAAAGCATGAGCAGGTTCAATTCGTATCAGCTCTGAACACACCGATAACAGTGAATAAACAAAAGAAAATCCCATCACAACGAAAAAAATGGGAAAAATAAAAAAATATAAAACATTACCACACTACACTTTAATCTCGAAAACATTTTTTCTCCCTTTAACGCGTTTTTTTTTTCTTCTCTAAATGTCGAGGAGTGCGCGGTCTTTGAAACATAAAAAAAGACTCTTTGTCATGGACCAGTACTTGCGTTGTGTATAGAGTAAGATAAAGAGGGAGAGCGAGTGCGACCGGATGCCACCAGTCAATCCCTCAGCGGGCGGTCACACGTTGACGATGCCAAAAGTTTCGGAAAAAAAAAAGAAAGAAAAACACGGTCTCTTTTTCCTGGTAGCCACACTGTCGTGTAACGATATATACAAGTCGCCTAACAAACCCACCTGAATGTGACGATAATTGCAGTCTCACCTGCAGATTTATATTTCCGGCCATCGTTATATATATATATATACATATATATTCTCAGAATTGTTCAAACAAAAAATTTAAAGAAACGATATGTATGCGGAAAACCAAATACCAAATTCCAGCGATAAAACACCAATTTTATGACGGAACTAAACACCTCGAAAAAATCCCAACTATTTTCCAATATATCTTCGTTCACTCCACATTAATTCATACGAGAAACTTTTGGAACATTTTCTAATATTTAAACTCATATAAACAAATAACAATTAACGATCATCATTTTCAATGATAAAAAAATTTATCAACGTAACAAAACATAAAAATATTTAAGAGTAGTTTCAAATGTATGTCACTGCACCTGGACAAACTTTGTCCTCGCCATACTTCTTGCAAGTTTCATCTCCAACCCTCATCTTTATATGTATATACATATAAATATATATATTTTTATACACAATAAGCTACTGAATCATACGAGTCACGTAACTCAAGCGATCGTTTTGATCGTGATGAGGTAGATATACCCCATAGCTGAGCGCGCGTGTCTGTAGCACCTGGCGAATTCATCGTCTCCTCTTAGAAATTCTCTGTTACTATTCTCTAAACATATACCTATATACAATTCTTCATATACGTCGCTCTCTCTCTTCAATCTTTATTTCTATTGTCGTGCACACCTATCGTACTCCTCGAGGTGATTCCCCATTGTCCCTTATATGCCCCTCTCTTGAAGTAAAAAGACAAGACTGCGGCCACGCGACTTGAAAAAAATTTTTAAAGTCAAAAATGACATCGTGAAGAAATTTATTGACCCCTCCTCTAACACATGATTATACACGCTTCTTTTTTATTGCCTTTCTCTCTTCTCCTTCAGTTTATAAAAACGTTGGGTGGTACATTCAAGTCCGGCGCGCACGTTCTCACTATATTATATAATTCTTTCACCGATCAACAATAGAAACAACATAATTTTATTGATTGATGATGTAAGTGAAAAGCGGTTATACTTAATTTATTAGTTTGCGTATTGTGTAATATTAATTTTTCACAATTAAATGTGTGTTTGTAGATTCTTTTTTTTTCTCTCCCGGTGCTTTGTGTGCAGCGATTTGAGTATATTTAGTGACGCTTCTGTAACAATAGTCGGGATAAGCGTCTGTAAAAAAAATGCCTAGGGAGGAAAGAGAGGCGGGGGGAGGTGGTTGTGTGAATGAATGACCTTGACAAAACATCGCGGTTACGAACGAAGCCGTTGAGCCGCGAGAACAAAGAGGTTCTGTCGCTCTTTGTCCGAGAGGGTACCAACCCCTCTCATTTAGTTCTATATATTCCTCTCTACCTCATCGTTTCCTTTCCTATCTCAAGTGTATGTCAATCTCGTTCACTCTCTTATCCACTCTTCGATCGTCTTCTCATCTATATCTTACTTTTTTGTCTTTTTTTTGTCCACGATGCATTTCAAAAGAATTCCAATGTACAATAAACATCGATATTTATATGGAGTAATACAGACTCCAATTTTCCCCATATTTTCCAAATTCAAATTTCCAAATATTATTCATGAAATTTGTGCTCATGATTCTCTCTGTATTGTCCAAATGAAAACAAATAAGTCTCAGTATGAATGTGTGCATATAAAAATACGCAAACTAAAGGACAAGTTGGGAAAACATTTAGGCAGGAGGCTAATGCATTTATCACGAGCCCTCGAATTCACAAAACCCCTCCACTTCATATATAATATGGGTACCAAGTGCAAATCAAGACATTTGTCCCTGAACAGTAAATACGTTTTGCAAACCCCCTGCTCTTCCATTAAATAATTGAGTGTTGGAGGCCCATATGTGTGATTGCGTAAATATACGTGTGTAAGAAATACAATCCGCCCTAAAAGACTTCACGTATGTATACATACTCAATGCATTTATTTTGGGCGTTTCAAATCAATCACAATAATTTATTCAACAATTTGCATTAGATATTTCGAATATAAAATCAATTCTCGTCTTACATACAAATCATATCAAGGAATCCCTCGGCATTATAAAATTTATTTCGAAAGAGAATTTATCAGGATACACCACAAAGAATAGACTGCAGAATCATGTGATGGCAGCACTTGTCATTCGACAATGTGCTCAAATAATATTATTCACATTCACTTCAGACACACCACCTTTAAATATAACTTGAAAAAAAACGAATAATAACCAGAAAACTACATATTATCATCATAAATGCAATGTTATCGCTATATTGAAGGAATTTACGGAATCATTTTTAATTAGTAGATAACATAACATACCACAATTCACAATAAATTTTCCAAAATCTAACTCGCCCCGAAAATTACTTAATATTTTGTCTCCTCTTTGCAAAAAGAATAGATTGAGAAGAAGAAAAATGAGAGAAGGAAAAACAAAGAAAAAAACGAAGAAGGGGGAAAAAAAAAGAACAAGCCTGTAGAGAGAATGTTGGGTGGTACAGAAACGGAGTACTCTCCATCGCAGTCCGTCGCCTCAACAGAAGGAGGTGGTATCGCGAATTTATGGCGCAAGCGCGAGGGGTAGCATTCACCCCCGCCTTCACCGACGTTCCCGCGACTCTTCGCGCGCGCCACCCCTCTATTGATTTTGTTACATCCAGTACCAAACCCCCTCGCACTTTGCCCTCCTCCTCATCCTCATCCGTTTTCTCTCTCATTCACCCTTATACTCTCATACTCTCGTATTCGCATTTCGCAACCCCTCTCGCTGGAACGACAGAACGATACCGCGTTCCTGCGTATATATCCCTTATGTATATATACTCCACACAGCATATGTACATAGTCTGAGCGCACATATGTGTTGCATATATATATAGAGAGAATGTAGGTATATAAAGTCCGCTATTTACCTGGCCAGTATGTAAAGACTGTACATGGGCCACGAGGCAAACATACATACGCTTTTGAGTACACGCTTGCGTAGCTGCAAGCTTTAGCACATATGTATGATGTATATACAGTGCGAATATATATACTGTCCACCTCACGGCTATGACCGGGCAGGCTTCTGCCCCAACACTCCGTTATCGAATACGATGCAGAAAAGTTCGAGAGAAAAATAATAAATAAAAACAAATTTCATATTTTATATTTAAAATGCAAATAGAGAATTATATTTAATGTAAAGCGTTTGTATTCAATTTTCCTTTATTTGTAAGATGAAACTGCATAAATCTCTACACAAACGTATGGAATTAATAGAAGCAGTATTTTCATTTCACTTGAAGTTATATGAGTTCTCAGTGCAATTGTTAGACAAATACGATGTGAAATGTAAATAGATTTTGCATCTCAATGCGGCAAAAGTTACGTGATGTTTTCTAATCGTTTCACACCTACGTTAACATTACAAAGAGATCATATAATTCCTATTTATGTTAATGACAAAATTATACAAATACTTATAATAGTTTATAGATGGACAATAAATTTATTTTGCGCATTACACAACTATTCGCAATATCTTATTAATATTCACTATTATCTAATGAATAATCTCCCAAGTATTAACTCTTTCACATTCAGTGATTATAACTCTCCTCTATCGAAATATATTTAGGTTTATACATAAATAGTCTTGCCCTGTGTCTTTATTCATCTTCCATATATTCTAGCAATTTTTTTTTGTCCATTTTTTTTACACATCGTTTCTATTTTTAGCCCTTAACTCGCTCTCGCTGGCTTGCACTTTAGTAACGTCTGCTGTACTACGCGGCAACCAACCAACCAACCAAGCCACTCGGTGGTCCCCAACTAGTTCAAGTACCACGTGCTCTCGTTGCGCCCTTGCGCTCACGTCCGACCAAGAAGTACTCAAGAGCATTTGCGGTGGATTTGGCGGTACTCCGCGCCGCGCAACCCCACGAGCCCCACTTTGCCGGTATAACCATGAACCTAGCTCTCTTTCACCCCCTCATACAATCTCCCGCTCTTTCTTGCTTCCTCTCTCATTCTCAAGAGGTCCCATATGATACCCCCGTGGTAATCCCGCCTATATATCGGAGGTTTTACAACTACGTATGCCGCCATCGCTATATTATATACTGGTGTGCATAGCATACGCGTTGTGGATTAGTGCGTGTTTCTCTCTCGCTTCTTCACTCAAATGCACTCAATTCCTATTTTTTTTTCTTTTTCCTACCCTTCCATTCTTTCATTTACCTTTTTTTCTCTTCGTTTAATCCATTTTCTTCCTATTTCAATTTCAATATCAGTAACCATGAATACGATTCGCGATTAAACCAGTTGTGAAGATAACAGGACAGCAAAAAAAAAAAATTATTATGTTTAACTGTGACTACCAACACGCTCTAAATATATTTAATATTTGGACAATTCGAAAAAAAAAAAAAAAAAACAAACAAATCAGGATTGAAAGATTCTGTGCAAAAATTCCATCACACTTTAATTCAAAATAGAAGAATCATCCCAACCAGTTAGAAAAAGAAATAAATATATATCTGCATCGATTGGAATCATATTTTCCCCCATCACCCTTGTCAACGAATTCTCCGCTCGCAATTTTATTTATATATTTTTTTTGTTTCGTCGATCGCGT
This sequence comes from Meteorus colon, assembly GCA_030523085.1. Taxonomy (NCBI): domain Eukaryota; kingdom Metazoa; phylum Arthropoda; class Insecta; order Hymenoptera; family Braconidae; genus Meteorus; species Meteorus colon. The sequence goes on from JAPYZH010000283.1 coordinate 74,871, forward strand.
CGACGAGAGGGTAAAATATTCAGATCGACATCTGGTAGCTCCGTTTGTACAAACGCTCTGGTCCGTTGAGCCGGCTACGAATCAAGTCGAGCGTGAGCGCATTCAAGTGCCTTGTTTCGTGGGATTGCGAGATTGTCTCGCCTCTCTCGTTCGCAAACTAGAGAACGTCTTCCTATATATATATATTTGTATACATGTGATACTCTCTTGTGCAATAGATGAGAACGTAAAGAGCAGACGTCTAATTTGTGCCCAAACTTTACCATCTATTTTCTATATCATCATTCTTCAAACATCCATTCTAAACCGTCAATCATCGATAATATTTTTCTCTAAATATTCCTACATCAACATGTTATATCAATACACAATACGTTCCAGAATCACTGGAAAATATCTCGAGCATACTAGCGATCTAAAATGGAGCCTAATAAATGCCTAATAAAGGCCAATATTACATCGACGGGTGACCTCGACTATCCCCGATGTCCACTTCATCATATCCACATTGGTCACCGTAAAATTATTACGATGTGCTACCGCAGTAGTCCCCAACGTCTTTGCATATATACGAAGCAATCTTCCCATAGAAATACCCACGAATTCGTAGATGTTTCATTATCGACTCAACGTATAATATGCCTGGGGGACATGACAATGCTTTATATTTGCATCGTCACCTTCATATACTACACCGATACTTTACATATTAATAAAAGTCACCTGTAGGATTAGCTGCAATGCATCCATTGTATACCATTCCCAACCAAACAAAATATGAATTTCAATTCTATCATTAATTCATACATTGTAGTATTATCTATCAACCTCATAATCATTATGATTTATTTTTCCGCCCCATGAAATATCGATTGCATGACATTATTAACGATTTGTAAAACGATTTTTCGCCTATGATAAATTATCCAAACATATGGCCTCCATTCAATTACTAAATTCTCTCCAGTATACATGAAAAAATATTATTTCAACATCCTGCATCCTGATCAAACTATTTTCCAACCATATAAAACACATTTGCGTGTCTTAACTAGTCATATTGTTTTGACATTAAACTAATTCTCATCCCCTAAACGCATTTGTTCATCAACAAATAGGATAGGGAGGGCCGAGAGCTGTGATGCATATACACGCCATTAAGAGCATTAATGTTCGTTATCGAGTCACCCTTTAGTTAAGCAACCTCTATATCTCGTTCTTGTCTACATAGTTTTGTTGTGTTTTTTTTCTCTCTATCGCGCCCTCGTGAGTGGGGTCAATTAATAGGGTGCCATTTATAAGGACAAACCGGGAATCTGGGAATCCGCAATCCGCACGAGGGCAATAAATCTCAAGTCGGCCTCGGCGCAATGGATGAAAGCGGAACCCCTCTTGTAAGCTGGTTGTATTGTAGCTATTACTGGGCCATGCATCACTAGGTAACAACCACGCGATTTTTTCTCTCTCCTTAATCTTTTTCCCTCTTTCTGTCTATCTCTCTTGCTCTCACTTCGTTTACTCTTATATTTTGGATATACATCCGGAAGACCGGTGAAGAGCGAGAGGGTTCGCCAGTAATGTGTAAAAATAACCGAGAGAGAAGGAATTCTGATATGAAGGGGACAAACACGAACCTCTGGGAAGTATCGCAGCTGATGCGCGGGATATAGCGTGCATGGACCACCCAGGTGTTCCTGACTAAAGTCCAAAACGATTACAACCAAGCTTATATTTCCCCGTCAGGGACTTGGACATCTCGCCCACGCATCACAGACCAATTGTGAGTTGGGTGTATGTTACGATTTAGTAATAAAAGTAGAACCAGAGAACTGAATCAAATATCGAAAATGGCTATCAAGTATTATGAATTGCTACTGCCCCTCCTTGGAAAATAATTTACAGTTGAGTTTGCAAACAAAAATTTTCAACGACATCAAGTGATAAAAAAGAAAAACAATGGGGAAATAAATATTAAATACTGTTGAATATGTTGATGATATTCGGACAAGCTGTTGCAAGTTTTCATCAACGCGAAAAAAGGTTTCAGCAAGTGGAAGATGAAGGGTTGCACCATTGTTTTATTCGCCTCTATTTTTTCCCTCATCTCTATATATATATATATACAAGGTACTAGTGGTGCTGTCGTCGCGCCCTCACTGAACGCTATAGTAACAACACGGGGAAACATAGGGAAATCAATATGGCTTCCGCTGGCCGCTTTCGTCTCCGTTCCTCTCGCGCCTCATCATCATGCCTCGCGTTTCCTCATCTTGCTCAGCGCATAAACCCGATATGTCTATCCCAGTTCCTCGCATTTACTCGTGCACGGGCGGGTGAACCCATTATGAGGGGGTGTTACTCCAGGGCCAATCCCCAACCACTCGCGGTAGAGCGCAAGAGGAGTGAAACGGCATAGAGTTCCGAAGCGCATGTGCGTTGCTAAGGCCACCGGATGGGTCGACGAGAGGACGCGCGAATCCGACGCTTTTTACTCTTTCTCTCTCTTACTCGGGCTCAAACGTCCGCATGCCTACTTTTTCAATTTACCACGATGCAACTTCCCATTTTTTATGTTTGCTCATACGTATTTCCCAATTATTCCAGCGTGCTACGTATATTTTCATATAATATCGAATGATAAAAAAAAGGATAAATCTCAATTTGATAATTTGCAATAAAAATTTAGTAAAAGATAGAATGTACCTGAAGATCAGAAAATAGAAATGTCGACAATGAAACAGACGTACGTTCAGTGCGTACTTTCAAAAGCATCTGAATCACATTCGTGAGAAATCGCAGAGGTCACGAAATTGCGGAATGTCAATTGAAATAGCAAAAACTACCCCTCTCGGAGAAAGCTATGAAACTTCTCGAGACTATGGCAACTGAGCAACCGACATAACAGATTCCCACTTACTTGGCTACAGGAATCTGTAACATAGGCAATGATCATCTGCCAAATGGTTGAGGGATGCAAAAGTCTGCATTACCAACATTGAGCACAAAAACGAACATCACCATAGCGCCGTTTTTGCTAGTACTATAATTTTGTGCGGATTAAATTCAAGTTGCAAGGCAGCGTAATCAAAATGGTAATACTCGCACTGTTTCAACGTGTTTTTAAATTGTGACTAATTCTTCAAATCATTTCTGGATGCTATTGCAAACAAAAATATTTTTTGTAACTTCTTTTCGAAATGACAAACGAAATTGGCTGCATGCACTGTTTCGAATCAGAAATCATATTGACAATGGTGCGTTATATTTTTTCCGCCGATTAAACATCGAACTGCCATATCCAACGATAAACTGCATGAAGAGATTTTTTTTGGGGTATCACAATTGTGTCGGGTTGTAATCAACATTACATTTCAATACTACCCCGCCTGAACGGTCGTGAATACCAATTGATACATCATGATATCAAAATATAGAACGATTCGTTCACACAAACTTCAATTAAAGTCTTGTGATTATATAGCCCTCAAGGTATTTCACAAATATGACCACTACCTATCATTCAGTTGCTTGACAATTGTCCCAGAAGACTGTGTGTGCCGATAATAAACACCAAACCTCTGTGATATCTTAACGTGCTGTGAATTCCATCGTGATTTCCAGCTATAATTACATCATTTGATCAGTACGTATATATAACTCGAATCTATTTCCCAATGATCGAATAAATAGAATTTCCACTTATTCATAGATTGAAGTGATTTGATTACAAATCCATAGCTATAAAAAATCTGTGTATAGATGTGACGGTTAATTTTTTCAAAAATGAGCCCATGATTATTACAGTGTATTGTATTTTATTTTTCATTCAAAAGGAGGAAAAAATGGCACTATCAATGGCAATGCCACTTTCAGGCTTGGATCTCTGTCATTTTTATGGTTTACGACGTGCATTATGCCCATTGGATATCCCAGAAGAACGACCAATATCACCAAGCACAAGAAGTGATTCCAGTGGAATAAGTAGTTTAGCAACAATTACAGACATCGTTACCCCATCATTATCTCCTACATCAGGTCCTGACACACCGGCAGACGAAGGAAATGATATTAGACCGAATAACCGACCGAAAGCTGAATATTTGAGGTCGGTAATGAGTGGGCCACAATGGCGAATGTTAGAACTCTGTAGACTCGACGATGTCCCACAACGTGTAATAACTCCACCGCCGGCACTGCGGAAATGCGAACCAATTGCGCCTCCACTACATCGACAGTCGGCATTGCAGGAATCAAGTTGGGATAAAATTCAGAAGGTGATTTACGGGAATAGAGATATTCTGAATCTTGGGGCGAATGTGAGATCACCATGTTGGCGAATAGGGGTACCTGAAGTACCGAAGGACAATATGGAATTCCATATGGAAAATAGTTCGATTTTCCATCGACTTGGTAAACACGGATTCACTGAAGAGTATCCAATGGTTTGTTTTCACCAATTTACACACACTCATAATCATATTCAACCATTCGTCTGCCAAATTTTGGCGAATACCTATTTCCCTTCTCTATTTCTATTTTCAGACATACTGCAAATATTGTGATTTCGGTGAACCATCACCATTCATTAATCACGAAATCTGATAGTAATGACAAGAAGCAACTGATAAGGAGTACTTTTATTTGGGACAAATAGTGACTAAAAAATGAGCAGCAACCAGTTTTAATCCCAAGTTGTTGAATTAACCAATGACGTAAAAATTAGGAATTCTGATACTAATATTCTCATGACGATACGTACTTAAGAATAATTTAATTTTTCAAAACGTTGAAACCATCAGAGACAGATGCAACTAGCATATTTAAAAACATATATTCTTCATATTCTATATTAATGAAGTCTATTAATCATTTTACATTTTACTTTAAATATTCGTCTCTGCTGAAGTAAGAACAGAAAATATGAAGAAAAAAAAAAACTCGAGAGAGCGCTGGTAACGGGCTGCGAAAATAACTTCGGTCGAAAAACTGATGAAAAATTTTCAGTCAATATTAACTTCTAGCGAAAATTGTCATGTTCCTCTTAACATATTAATTACAATTTATACATTATATCGTGAAAATGTAATACGAACTAATATTGTGAAGAAAAAAAGGAAAATATTTGTTTTTCCACATTTCAATTTATATCGCAGAGGAAAAGAGATAGAAATGGCTGATTAACCATTATTTTTATTAAATCGACCAGTTTTTTATACAAATTCACCGACTATTCATTCTCTTACATGAAATCTCAAATAATATCCCCACCCAACTTTATCTACAAGTGAATATGAAAATTATTTCCTCCATAAAATCATCTACAATTCATTTCATATTACAAATTCCAATATTTTTCATCACTATCAACGAAGCTGGAGTTATCAATGCCCTTCTATATCAAAACTCTATCAAATATACTTCGACAGACAAAACGTCAATCATCAGTAATTTTTCAAGTGATAATTTTTCCGAGTAATATTTCTTGTTGCTATATTCCACTTCTAACTCTCATTGCATCAATTTACCTCTTGCATATCATGTGAATATTTTAAGCTGTCTATATACACTACTTGCATCATACACATAGAATTCTGACACGTGACAGTTTGCTCGATTTGACGCATAATCCCGAGAAGAGCGATACACATCAATCCATCCGTTTACCTCCTCATCATCACATGCATCCACTCTCTCTCAAAACCCTATTCTACTGTGTCGCGCACGTATGGTACCATCGCATTCACTACACTCTACCTTTCTCTCTCTCTATCTATCTCTCTCATTCACCACTACCACCCTCTCTTTCACTACACCACTATCAATTCTCCTACTCATATTCTTCGCCTTCCATAAGTGTGTTACAGCCATACACATACATATATGCATGGATACACCAACATAGACACAAATTCATATAGCGCGCGTGCAAGTGCGTGCGTGCGAGATGTGCACGACTATTCAGATATTGTTGTTATTGTTAAGGGAACAATCGCCCGTCAATAGGCCGCTTCGGCACAATGTATCTATTCAGGTGCAGCCAGGGGTGCTCACGCTCAACAGAATTTTATTGATGAAAATGAACATTTTTTTCTCTCCTTTTGATAATATAAAAGAGAGAAAGAAAATAAATAAAAAAGAATTGACGGTTAGGAACTGGATAAAACAATACAATGTTGGTATACAACATCGAAGAGACGGTTTTGTGATAGCTGACATCAGTCTCAACATCACAATATTTCTCTCACCGAGATTTTCATGAAGATATTTTTGAAACAAAAAGCGAGTGAACAAATAATATATAGATGAATGGCCCGGGAATATACATGAATGATGATGAAAGGGAAAATGTTTGTGTGAATGTGAGAACCTCTGAACCGAGTGCACCATTGCTTCCACATATATACATATATGTTCGCCCATATAGTGATGATTACGTATGCGGGAATCATTGTTGGCAAGAGAGCGCGCGCGCGATGCACATGCAAAGGCCAAAAATCGTCGAAATCAGTCGAGTTCAACATCATCAGCATTGTACCTGGGCTTTGTCTCTGTCTCATTGTTATTGGTACACTCCAGTATACAACGCCCTATACTCGTTGCATTGCATGTACACGCGCACACATACACACACACACACACACACATATATATATATATTTATACATTTTATAGCATACCAACGAGCAAGAGAGTTCAAATATATGTAGGATATGTCTGTGTATATATTTATTATATAACTGTAGATATATATGATGAATATGTATTTGCAAAAGCGAACCGATTGTCCATCCGCATCGAGTCACTGCCGCACGCGCTATCTATAACTATATCCACAATATATACATGCATAACCATCAAGAGTTGCCGAAAATCGAAGTATTATTGTATATGTTCACACCCCTCTCTCGCTTTTCCCGCGCATACCAATCTCCAATGGTCATTGGTTGGAATCGAACCGGAACTTGTCTGAATCCAAAACGAATATCTCTTTTCACTATCTATGTATCATGTAAAATGTATTACTGCCCATTCATCATCCATCTATGCATCTATGTTTACATATATATCATCTTTATTATTCATATTTTTGTTGAATTTTTCAAAACCACTTCACTTTCTATCAATAAAGAAAAGCGTAAGATATTATTATAAAGTGCACCGACTATGATATGTTATGAGTAATGTCATCATATTTATTCTAATTAAAAACCAAATGATACTAACCTACTCATTATAAGTCTTGAATATTCTTTTGTTTATAAAAATAAATATTTTCCTATATCAACCACTATATTTCTCCATTTTAAATAGACACAACCATCCACCCCCAATATTTCCCCATATAATCGAATAAGAGAACTAACAAATACAATAGAAAAGAGAACTAACAAATTTCGCATAAATATCAAACAAGGTGAGGTTGCAACGAAAAAAAAAAAAAACGGCTAACGGAAAGCAGGACTAGGAAATGATGAAGAAACAGAGTGAGATGATGAGGAAGTGAGTATGAGTAAGAGAGAAATACATAGACATACACACATATACAGACACTCATAAGGAGTGAAAGAGGGAATGTGTAAGAGAGAAAGAGAGAGTGAGGGCACAGAACAGCTGAATAGGAAGCGACACAATGGACCTGGGTGGCTGTGGAGGCGTGTTATCAAATGGGTTCCTCATTCACATACTGCGGTCTGAGCTACCTGTGTCTGTCTGTTATACTTATTCATACTACCCATTGTGTCCTCTACTGTTGAGTTGAGTTCAGTTCAGTTCAGTTGAGAACGCGATGGAACGTGCCACAATGCACGAATATGGACTGTAGGTGCCTTCCCGCACGTTTCGCGCGCGCGTGTATACTTATATACCACCCAAAACCCCTTTTTACCTCCCACCATACCATCTACGCGCACGCCTTTACGAATAATATGCGCCCTTCTCCCATTTGCCACCCACCACTGTGTGAATTTGCACAAATTTATATATATATATATATATTTATATAGACTTGTGCATCCCTCACGTTTCTCACACCATATACCGCATGTACCGTTGTCGCTGTGCGACACACAAGACATTTTGAAAGAAAATATTGTTGGGGGAAGCATTATTGTATCCGCGACAACGTAAAAAGACACACATTGCATTCAATGAGATATAATATAAAAAAATATTCTGTCGTCTTTAGAATGATACAAAGCCTCACTGAAGGTAGGATAGTTGGGATAAAAATGTCTATTGTTGCATCACTGATACTAGATGGTTAATTTAACTATTCAAAACTTTTTTTTTCAATGGCATTGTTGGAGCAGTGAAATTGTTTGGCCCCTATATCCGAGTCAGATTGTAGAAAATATTAAACTTTTTTACCTATTCGAATAAATTGTTGAAACAACTATCTTCAATTACTGCTGTAATCATACAGATAGCTATTTTTCTTTTTGAAGAAGCAATGATAAGAGCAACTGGGCAACATTCACCCTCTTAATATTATTATTTTCTTACAATCAAGTTTAATGCAGCGTGACAGATATATTTTTATATTTCAGATAGTAATCGATGCTCAAGAATATGCTATCGGAAACTATTCATCTTATCAATGTATACAAGATGATGTCAACAGTAATTCAATAGAAAAAAGAGAAAATGTATGTTATTTGTGCATTGCAAAAACCTACATTCAACCTAATCAGACTAATTAAACTTTTGTTGTGAAATTAGTTGTGTGTCTATATTTTTTTCCACATTTTCTCATCAAAGGAAGATATAAATGAAAGCACATTGAAAAATCTTCCTTTTTGTTTCTCCCTCCATCGTCCTTCTTTATTTTATTTCGTCTATGAATGTAGAATGAATATAAAGCGAGAAGTGAATGAAAAGGGAAGTGATATGGCATAATGTTCGGGTGAGGGAGAAACTGAAACAGGTGGTATATATATATTTATATATATATAAAAGAAGAAAACTGCTTAGAGCACTATGATGAAGACAGTGGAAGCAAGTGAGAGGGAAAAGATGAGCCACGATGAGGTGTGTATATATATTTATACTCGCGATGCCAGAGTCTCTCTATTGCCATCCGCGTATTCTCTCTCTTTTTCTCACTCTCTGTCTCTCTGCATGGCATACAAAACTCGCTCAATACGTCATTCAGCCGAATAATACCGCTCGTTCCCGCCAGAATGAGAGTTTCAAAGGGAATTAAGGATTCAAAAGCATCTTTACTTGGCGCACAAAACGGCCAGCCTGCCATAGCTTCGTCGTACTGTATAAGGTGTACGTCTCACTCAAATGTTCTGTCTTATCCGGTGTACCCACTATCCCCACTACCATATTCTCAACTTCTCGAGTCGACACTCTTCATGACTCATCTTTATCTATCAAGATGTCTGTTTATGACTTTGAAATACTACACGACAGATCATCTTTTATTGCCACGAGTTTTCAGCTGTACTTCGAAGTATTTGTATTTATCTACTCAAATACACCAAGTAAAAATATTTTTTTGGATAGGGGTTGAAAAATTTTGAATGTTCAATATACATCGAAGGGTGAAAGTAGGGGGAATTATATCAAATGACTGCCTGAAAAAACTGATTATCATAAAAATATCAGAGATCATGAGAGAGTCACGGTTGTCACTTAATCATGAGGTAATAAATTATTATTTTAGTGAGTTGAGTATATAGAAATAAAGTCAATACCTTCCCAAACGAGAACAATACCGAAATAACCTAACGATATCGTTTAGTAATGAAATTCCTAAATGCACAAACAATATTGATGCATGTAAAATTTGCAAGAGTGTCACAAAATTTGCGACAATTAATTCAGCGCACATCCATACAATGTATTAAGAGATATATCAGTGTGTACATCATTTCTTTTATATCTGCACACACGCGGGTATATACAAGGACGTAGCTTTGGTCGTAGCCTTATCGGCAGTTATCGGGCCGTGATGTCACACAATGGGGCAGACAATGCGCGGGACAATACATCCCTGCTTCCTAACCCTCGACCGACCCCCTCATAGCACAGAGAGCGCGCGCGAATACCGCTCGTTCACCGACATCCCTCTCCTACATACCCACTCTCCTTTTCTCTCTGCCTCTATTACACAAACTTCCATCTCCCTTCTTGGTTCACATTGAACCCAACCCCTTTTCGACCAGCCAACTTAATAAACATAATAGCTGACTTGGCCGCCCCGCGGTCACAATGAGATCCATACTGCGAGATAGTCCAGATATGACGACGTCAGTCTATTGTACTTTGCCATCCAAGTTTTACTCTTCGTTGGATTATTTCGTACTCTCGAACTGGGACTCGAGAAAGAAAAAATTTCTTTCCATTCACTTTTTTAACAAATATATATATATATATATTCGTAATTATTCAATATATATACGTATATATAATTTTTCTCTTTTTCTATTCAATCATTACTCGAATTATTTTCAATGAATAAAATCAAACCACAATTCTTATTGCAAATGGGGACAGTTATATATAATAAGAAAAAAAAACTATTGTATTATCGAATGAAATAATATGATGAAATATAAAAATGCATGAAAGTCAATCACGATGAGCGTGCACGAACAAAATCTGATGGCTATTGTGGCAAAGCCTCGAAGCGTGCATCCCTTACCATCAAGAATAGATAGATATACATGTATATATTTCTATATATGTATGAACATCAGAAACGAGTAAAGTTGTCACCCGGGACTCTTCTTTTTTATTTTCTTGTCGCAAGACACATACAAATGTAGACCCCACGGGGAAGAACGATCACCGACGAGGGGGTTTTACGCATCATTGGATCTTGACTCTCTCCACGCCCTCTCGTTTCTTTTCCCTATATATCTATACTCTTCCATACATGTATACGTATATAGCTAATATGTGAATATTATGTACATAGATATGTATATGTATACGAGCTGCAACTACCGCAGAGTCAGTGGCATATACCAGATGCCTCAACTCACCCTCCCAACATTTATATATGTATGATGCCGTAACATTATACGGCCAAACCCCCGTGTAATCACCCTAACCCACGTGCCATCGCACACCATAAACTGTTGAAAGCTCATTCACGATGAGAGTGTGCATGTGCGGCAAACCCAACTATTAATTCAATAACTTTTGACTGTGTCACACAAGTTTATGAATTTTAATAAAAATATTTGAATTTGTTATTTCACTTTTTTTTTTTTATCATTCAGCAATAGGGTCGCTATATATATTATTGAGAATTTTTATTTCGAAATTATAACGAGGAATGAGAACGAAATATTCATATCGACTGCAAAGTCCTGCGTCTAATAATGACACAGACACGACAAAAGCTTGTTGCTATTTCTAGCTAATTAATTGTGATAATTAAAAATTCCTATCGCGAATTTTCCGACATTGTTATTACTCATCATATCCTTTACTATGAATATTCCAGGATGTTTATCCTAGTAATTAATTTCCGACACATTATTCCAAACTTCTAGTTGAAGCAGCAAATTTTTGATTTTACATCACTCATATAGTTGATTAAATCTGTCCACCTATCGCGACTCCATAATATTACTTCACATCCGACAACAGATGGACTTAGGAAGGTTTAAATCACATTTCAACACCCCTCTAGTTTCAAAATAGATACGACCATATACGAAATGTCAAATCGGTTATCACATTGCAAGTTTATCGGGATCATTATGAATCATTTGAGCGAAAGCACAACCGCGCGCTCTTGTCCCAGAGGAAATATATAGATATATACACATACTCCCTGCACACACAAGTATGCTAACTACTCCTGATGAGAGGGGGGTTGATGACTGTATAATACCAACAACTAAGGGTTTGGTTAGGGTTTACCCTTTCAATTTATCGTGGCTTAGAAAGTCCACATCCCACTTTTTTCTCTCATCGCAAAATACTTTTTCCCCATAAGCCAAACAGTATCGTACACACATAATTCACTCAATTGAAAATGAAATTACCGCGCATTTAAAGCGGAAAATATATCCACGCCACATAACCAAATACAATATATATATATAAGATTGAGCAACGAGTAAAGTGAAGAAAGTTCGCTGTCTCTGATGTGAATAAACGTAATAGAAACGAACCGATGTGTATATATCAAAAGGATTCAACTCCAAAATCGTGCAACGACAACGACAACAACTACGACGACGTCCGTGTCTGTACAACACATCCCCTCTTTCACCCACCATCTTTTTCCCATCATAGTATATCACCTATATATATATATCGGTTTCAAGTCCCTCTATTTTCGCGTCCTCCATTATATCTTTTATCAATCTGCGCGCTTTCAGGGCTTTGAGCAAGCTGAAAGCTGTGTGATAAATCATGAAATGTAAGAACCCACACAGCAATATAATACATATACCTATATGGATGCACCCTCAAACCACCAATTCACCCCCCCCCCTCTCCCTCAATTCTCCCTCTCTCCTCCTAACCCCCATCTTCCCCCACCTATCACATCTCTTTCTCTAACTCTGAGTTATATATTAAATGGCCACATAAATATAACTTATACCAATGCGTATCTAGATGTCGGTCTGTACTTCTAGAATATACACTTTTTCATCCAGGAATGCGTACATGAATAAACGTGTATGCTCTCATCTGTGTGTACAGACTTTGTATATATTAAATATAGATATATGTGGATATTATATATAGATATATATATATATATATGTATCCATATATTCAGTCTTTGGTTCAATAGGCGGCATTGCCGGAGCAAATGCCATACAGCCACCAGATGAGGTCTTCTAGCTTCCGTCGAGTCCGCGTGAAAGGATGCCCCAATAATATTCCATTCACCAAACCACCCTGGCGCAGCAGTAGCTATATATGCATTGCCTCCCTCAACACGAGAGAGGGTGGCCTCGACCGGCCATACCCCATCCTACCTAACCATTGATTTTTCATTCGTCGACGTTTCAATAGTTTGTTATGAGCTTTTTCCTTCTATGTGACGCTTTTCATATAGCTCCCAATCCCCTCCCTCGTCACCAACTCTCTATCCTACTACTATATCGCTGTATATTGTGTAGGTGAGTACGAAGCAGAATGGTTTGACTCAAAAGTTTTTATGAATTTTAAAAATACTCCTTCTCAAACTCTCGTCATTATTTTTTCATCGTTTTTTTTTGTCATTTATTTCTGCGTTTGTCCTCGGATAATAAGAAAATTTCCGTATGTCTGTAATAATTTTTAGTTACAGTACGTGAATAAAAACAATAAAAAGCAAAAGAAAAAGATATGTCAAAATTGCAAATAAGTGAATAATTTTTGTTTTATTTCGCAAATACGAGATATGTTGTTAATTCATTATCGTGTCGCTTCCTTTCGTCAAAGTCAATAATTTCACATTGTTATGCATAACCTATAACTTTAATCAGGGGTGAATAAAGACATACACAGACATATATAGACATCAAACATAGATACATGCATTCATACATAGATTCATTCATATATACCCGCACACAACCCCTTTTTGGTTGCGGCACTGCGTCAAGGCGAAGAATGGAGATGAGGATGTAGCCGAGTATCGGCATTGTTTCCAAACAAAGCGCGCCTTTCATACCCCCCTGAGCACACCCTGTGGTCCCACCCTCCCCTTTCTTCTCCTATACCGTACCACGTCCTTTCTACTATACCACCCCCAAACGCCCGCACTACTTTTCTCCATCTACTACCGTTACCATCATTCGCGTCTCTACACCCCGCTCGTTCTCTCCCTCTTTCTCTTATACTACAGCCATGCACTCTCCCCGCGGCTTTTCACTCATTTGACACGCAAAGAAAAGTCAGGCGAGCCAGCATTGTGACGACCCCGCGCGACCCATTGTTACCACACCAATACTATATACTCATCCAACTTGCGCGCACACTTTTCCCTTCGCGTCTTGCGTCCTCCGACTTTGGTCCTCTACAACCATATTGGTATGTACAAATATACATGTTTATATATATATATATATAGTACGCCCTTTTCACTATAGAGTCGACATTCGCTAACTCTGCTGACAGCTTTGGCACTCGTTTGTCAACATTGAGAAACACAATTCCAATGCGCGCGCACACACTCTGTGTCGTTGACTTAAAAGCTCCATACAAACACACACACAAACATACACATGCATACAATGGTGAATATATATATATCTATATATAAGCTTTAAATGATTCGAATCAGAAGTAAGAAGGGAAGAAAAATAAATTTTTTTGCACTATCAAAGAACTGTATTCTCATTTCTCATCGGTCAACGCACCACTGATTCCCCTCTCATAAAATGACTTGACGTCAGAGGCACAACGAAAGTGAAGAAAGAAAAAGAAAGAAAAAGAAATATAATGCTCTGTAGAAATTCCATAGGGCGATTATATACAGGTATAACATCGACTGAGTGACGTTTTGCGGGTAAAAGTTGGGTCCAAGGAGGATTCAAGTTGGATATATATATGAATTAATCGTGTCAATACTACAGCTAACATTTCTCCAACAAATAAGAAGGAACTAAACAACTATCTATAAATTTTCAATAATCTCGGGCTTATCATTTGATCAAAAATCGATTTTTCTCAATTATCTTGATAAAACCATCAGCATAACTTCATTATTTTCAATAGCCACCGAAAATATCCCTCATCATTGGAGTAATTAATTGAGAATAATCCTTGGAGAATCGGACATAATAAAGAATTGATGAAAAAAATTGAACACCCGTTCCAAAAAGAAATTGAATTTTTTTTCTAGAATAAATGAATCAAGTGGATCAAACAGACACAAATAAACCTGTTGAAAGTCCTGGAAAGTGACACTGATAAAATAGGGATGACATAGTACACACTTCCACTGATGAAGGGTAGAAATTGCATCGAACACCCACCACATTCAATACCAAACAGCTTGGTATAGTTAAATATATAAATATGTTTCATACCACCCTCGCTACTACAACACATACACGTAAAAGCTCAACGAAACCGATGAATTGTTTGACGACTGCTAATATACATAGAATATACACGAACGAAAGCTTTTGTCTATTTTATCAAGTTCTAAAGATTTCTATTCACTGACTAAAAGCGCGGAAATATATTCAGTGTGTGGTAGAGGGTTGGACCATACAATTGTATGGATTCATTCGCATGTTCTTTGTGGTCTCTCACCCTCTGTCTCGGCACCAATTATTGTTTTCAACTATATCAATTCTATACAATATATTTATTTGCCACCCCACAATTCGCGAATTCTGTTTTATGGTTCTATCTTGATAAAGTCTCAGGTATTCCAGATATAATTATTTTCCGAAAATTCTTTCATTAATGTCAGTAGCTCAACATCAATACCAAATATCCATTATCATCTCTGATTAGTCGATGAAAATTATTCAAATTTTTTTAATATATCCCTTTCGTCCTATCGCTTGTTTGAATGAGTTCCATTAAAAATTGTATGAAAACAAACGAAGACCAAAAAGTTGATAGAGTGGCGGATGAAAAGTTACATCGTATATACATTTAAATATATATACATTCCACCCTCATGTATATAAATCTACAGATATATTGTGATGATGTTGGAATTGTAGGTGGGTGGAGGTCTATCGGTTAAGTGGGGGAAATTGCAAAACAATGACATGTCGAGGTAGGGGTAACAATGTGAGAGACAATAGGCCTGATAATGTGCCAGAGAATGGACGCCTAGACAAAAGAGTCGAATAAGGGCGCGCGTGCTCGCACATGCATATATATATATACATATACGTATATTTAATAAACGTATATGTATGTGGCTCTTGCGCTCGACTACCTCTGTACATTCATACCACATTATCATGACGATTTCATTTTGCAGGATATGAATTTCATCGTCTAAATATATGTGAATTTTCGTTTTACTTCATCCATTCATAACAAAAAAAAAGAACGAAAAAAAAAAAAAAAATAAAAAAAAAGTAAATGAGAAAACTAGTTGAAATGTGATAAAAAAAAATTTGTTTCTTCTTATCACACTACACCAAATCCTGAATATATTAACAGCGAAAAATTACCATTTTACATCACTACATTAAACTCAAAAATGAAATAACAAATCAATTCAATAATTGACGAATTAGTAACAGAGATCCCCAACACGAAAAGCGTCATTGACTTTTCAATTTCGCATAAGATCGTTTCCCCCAAAGGGATCAAAACCTCAGCGGCGCTATAGGCGTTTGAGTAAAACCACACCGCAATATATACACGCCAACCCGCCCGTCCGAACACGACCCCTAACATAACCATCGGCTTTTGGGTCGGGCCCGCAGCGTGTTGAGGGTAGTTTCGGTATAGGAATACATATATACACACTTCCATACTATATATATATATATATGTATATACATGGTGAGTTGAAGGGTGGTGTGGGAAGTGAATGTACCCGCGCGCACACTATCGGCCCGGTTTCACCGTACACCTGTTGTTTTAACCCGCCCATGTACTCACCCTATATAGATATATACACATATAAACTCTCAACCCCTGTCTATTCGCCTTCATCTTCGTATATAATCTTGCCCTACTGTACGATCACGAACTGTCTCTACTCTCCGGCTGACTTACCTTGGATGCAACTACTTTTTCCTCACAAACAGCAAGTCACTCAACACATAAAGTCATACCAATTCACAATGGACAAAATATGCTTTAGAATTACTCTTCATTCATTTCTTCAAAATTGTCCTGATTCAACGTCTGTCAATAAAAATTTTCAATCAAATATCCCATTCATTTTATCCATTATTGTATCCATCAATTCCCACTTCCTTCAACAACTAAATTCGACAAAAAAAAATATAATAATGTCAACCACACTACCAAGTCCCCTTAAATGTTTCTGCTACTTGAATTCATATATAGCACTGCAAGTAATTAGCATTTTTCTTATGGTTGGTGCGAATAAAAAGCGCACATATATATATATATATGTACTCAAAGAGCGCGCAAAAAGTAAAGAATTTATTTTCCTTCATGTATATAGAAGTGCACTCTTAGGTTACGCGAGCTTATTGAATTCTAAAAGACCACAACCAGTCTATAGAAATTCTTCCTGAAGATTAAGACATAGAAGAGAAGTAAATGTATAGATATACGTATATATCTATACGCACAAACACATGTCAGTTGCTCGTTGTTATTTAAGCTTTGTATAATAGCAACTCTTTTATGTTTCTTGTGTCTTATATCTGAGAATGTGTGTTGCTTCAGAGAGCGCATTCATACCCATTGAATTCTGCTGCTGCTACACACCACACGGCAGTACAATGCTTTCTATGGCGCCTCTTGCTGCGTCCTCAACGGCCGGTTCTATCGCTAAAAATGCAACGTCCAACGAATATACAAGACCATAAATATATGCATTGCACTGCTTCTTTTTTTTCTCACTCTACAAACACATTCGGTCTTTCATTATCTGCTTTAGATTAAACAACCTATATCCCCTTACATATACGAATACATGGAGAAAAAAATCACGAGAATATTGTCATGATGAAAAAAGTCTTGGGGATCACAGAATGAAGAAGAAAAGAACCATCGGCAAAAGTGTAGTTACATCTAAAAGCTCGTGTGGGCCATCAACGCCATCGCTTTGTTGCCTATATATATATATATATTGAATCCCATGCGCCACACGATGAGAGAGTTGATGAGCGCGAGCAACACAATCGGCGCGAGTCACAAAACATCGGCGTGGACACAATAACCACCGCGCAACAATGCTGTTGACAATACGAAGAAGTGAGCGAGCGAGGTAAAGTGAAAGAGAGAGGGAGATGGCCGCATCACCGCAGAGTCGCCCAAGAGTCCCCGAATCTATTGTTTGTAGTATTTCTGTTGTTCTCCTTTCATTGCTCACCCAACTCCCCTCTTGGTATCCCTGCACTTTACTCGAGCGCCAGGAATCCACCAATTGCGCTATATATACCAACTGTCTCCTACCCCTACATCCTCACTCACTCTACCTTCCACATCATCCTTTGACTATTTCACTCATTCTACTCTCATCCAACCTCTCTTTCTCTACCTCTGTCACCAATTTCTCAAGCTCTTTAATTGCTCTGACACCCGTCCAGACGTCGAGGTCTGACCATCTACACCACAACCACTTAATCATACTGCATAACTAGTAAACTGACATCTCGCTAGTCTCTAGTCTTATTTACAGGCACCTTCCACAAATACTACTCTACAATTGATTGAAACTATCCAGTAGCAATTAATTCTCCAATTTGAACGTACATATTCATTCATCCATTAAGTTTTCACCAAAAATTTTCTTCTCATCCATAGCAAACTGATCTCAACTACAAAAAGAGAAAACAAATTTTTCACCCCTATATCTTTTCATCTCAACACTTCAAAATGGTAAAATTAAAAAAAAAATCAATCATCATGCTCAGTGCGAATAAAAAAAAAATAAAGTAAAAGAAGTCTTCCATCCTAATGCATAATCCATATCTATATCACATTCAAACACGAATATTTATCTCCATATAAAAGTGTTTTAACGGCGCACATATTTACTCATGAGTGAGGGAGGCGAATCGGCCGTTCCACTCATCCTCACTCTTTCTCACTCACTCTCTCTATCTAACTCTATCCCTATTCCTCTCTCTCTCTCTCTCTCTTTCACTCCTTTCCTCTCTCTTGTCCGTCTCATTGTGTCGGACGATTGTCTTAGAATAATGGCGCAGACTCACAATAGTGACTACAATGCTTGCTCCTCTAACAATACGATGACGTCACGCGACGGACGATGTACGTGAATGTGCCCGCCACGACGCCCTGCCACATATATATAAATATATATATATCCTGTATGCACGTTTGTCTCTCTCTACAGTCCTTACCGCAGCATCTCTCGACCCTCGCGCTATTTTCACATTATACGCTTTTCATTGTATATGAATATATATATTCAACCGAACGATCATCGGACCATCTTATCCCTTTGCGAGCACTCATCATTGGACATCTCTATATATACAACGCGCCTAAGTATACAAGACACTTTCTATAATGTGGAGTCAACTCAATTTCATTCCGCGAAACTTTCAAGGTCGCTGGATCAATTAATTTTCTGGCATTAGAGTAGTAAATTTTTCTCGAAACGTTATAAAATTCAATTAGTTTCATGGAGCATTACGACATTCAATGATTTTTACATTCAACATGAAATGACTTGGATAATTATTAGCATTCCTCCATCCCACTTGGTCTCAACAATAAATTCAATATACATCCCAGCCCTAATATTTATATATTGTCAAGCATACCCAAACACTTGATTCTTTTTTTCGTTAAGGTTTCTCTTTCGACAATGTCATTTATTTTTTGACAAACATGAAAAAGCCGAAGGTGTGTATAGAATATGGCTTCACCGCGTATTATGCATATTTATCGGGGCGTGGGTCGTATATATAAATATAAGAAACGAAGTCGCAAAAGAAGGAGGAAAAAAATGAAAGAGGGGATCCAAGCAGGCTTTGTACCCATAGAATAAAAATAAAAAAATAAAGTTATATGCATATATACGTCTCGAAGAAGCCAGTCACCAGATAAGAATAACCGACAAGGGCGACTCTTACGCTGCTTGAATGCTGCCTGTTAATTAATGCCACCATTCAGTGCGCACATTAAATTAGTACCGAATTGTCATCTCGTCTCGGCATTCAAAGGCCCAGGTGTTCTGAAAAGAGTCTTGTTAGCAAACACAGAAGACGTTTGCTTTATATTCCACTGTCCTCCAGTTACGTTATGATATTATATAAGAAATAAATATATCTACACATGGAAATAGAAAAATTCTACTACAGATATAATAAATTAATGTAAACTGTAATATGAATCAAAGTTCTAACGATAGTTCAAATTCAATATTTCCATCAATCATGAAAAACAATACGTCAAACTTTTTCCACCAATTTGAAACTGGTGAATAATAATCCATTATGGGCCGTGTATATAGTGAGACAGACTCGGAAAGGAAAAATAAAAAATTTGATCAAAGTTGTTCAGGAATATCTGAAGTGAAAGTAATTGGTGAAATACGAGAGAATGAAATTGGAAATTTTTTTTTTCGATCAAATGGCCAATATATGCATTCGGGTTCAAATATGGGTGCGACTAAATCAAACCTATAACGTGGAGCACACATTTTTCTCTCTCCTTCATTTTACATAATTATAAAAATTCAACTCAATTCACTACAGAGTGAGGCGAAACTGACGGAAAAAAAAACTCACCCAACTTTCCAGAAAATTATTGAAAACAAACAAGAAATTCGTGAACCATCGGAATAATTGAAAAATACGTTTCTCCAACAAAATTATACTCATAATCATCAAATCAACAAAATCAGAATCATATCATATTCCATGAAATTGAATGGAAGCAACAGTGTCTTAAATTAAAATCATCTCTTGATAATTATGAAGTGCATCCCATAAAAACCGTAACACATAAAGTATACAAAATAGATAAGAAAACTGGATGAAGAAAATGAAAAAAAAATATTTCAAAGAGTCAAAAGAAAAAGAAGAACCATTGGAAAAATATTCGAAGCGTGAAAGAGGTTCGTAGAGAGAAAAACTGCGGATAGATCGAACGATCGTAGATTGAATAGGATCGTTGCCTCGCAGAAAACGCGACAGGGGTGTGTGTGTTTGTGTGTGTATGTGTGTGTGCACGGTGAAGAGGAGAATCGAGAATTGCGAGAATTGGTGAGAGAATGTGGGTGGGTAAATCGAGAAAGAGTGCGAGAGAGAGAAAGAAAGTATGAAAAACGAAAAGATTCGCGAATATAAAAGCTGGTGCCAACGAGAGATCGAGCGAGTGAGAGACATTACAGGGGGAGCGAAAAAGAAAAAGACTGGTAACACGATGGTGGGGTACATTGTGTTGGGCCGCTTGATACTTTATTCCGTATAAAGGAACAGGCGGAACAATAGTGAGAACGCGGAAGAATGGAATGAAATGGGACTAAGGGAGACAGAGAAAAGGATGAGAGCAAGCGAAAGAGTAGCAGAGACGCACTCGCCAGTGTGAAGACTCATCACTCCGTAAACAATGCAAACTGACGAGAGAGCGCGAGTTACTCAGAGTGGTAGTATGTGTAGCTGCTGTTACTGCTACTGCTGATGTTGATGCTGATGCTGATGCTGATGCATATATACAGACTTGACTGAATGAATATTTCAGGCTTCTCTTTATGGTTTCAGAAATAAAAAGTAATAGAAAAAATTGCGATGCCTTGGCAAATGTAAACATCTTCATTTGCGCATCCCCCATGTGAACAAGAATTGACATGTGTAATGAAAATCATAACGATAATAATCGATGTGTCAATAAATGTTAATTCTCCGTCTAATATTTAAACTATAAATGTATATACATATATACAAGCTCAGGACTTTTTTGTTTTTTTTCATGCCTGATATAAAGGTGATCGAATTGATATATGGAGTGAATGGTTGCTTGGACGATTCAAATGCTTTCGCAATTCCTGCAATGGCGTGTCCATTCACGCAGAAATCCACCGTTGTTATGCCGTGCAAGAGTGAGAACGAGTATGAATGAGAAAGAGAAAAGGGACGAAAGCGAGCGGGGGTACAAAGCTATCGGACCAGCACCCGGGGTATTGTTGAGTCGAAGATAGGATTCCTTTGATTGTATAGCGCGTGGTAAAAGCTGAGTGAGAGGAAGGGAGACAGAAGCAAGGTCGCGCGACGACGAGTGAACTAGTCGAAATATACGGCGCGCCAGAGTAAAATCGGCGGAAGGAAGGAAGGAATAGTGAAGAGGGAGAGAAAAAGAGTGAATGAGTTGAAGAGGTGAGAACGCGAGCGAGAAGGAGAGAAAAGTGATAAAAAAAAAGGGAGAGCAAAAAGTGAGAGAACTCTTCTCGCTTTACATACCGTGTTATCCCGGCAACAATAGCAATGAGTAAGAGGAGAAAAAAAACGAAAAATAAAAAAAATATATCGTTTGATGTCTCATTGCCGGTCTGTCGATGAAAATAGAACATCGAGCGCACATACAAATTCACACAGGCAAGAAAAAAAATCGACAGAGGTGATGAAAAAGAGAAAATTAATGTCTCCTTCACTAATAAGACGATGATAAATAATTCACAATAATAAATTCAAAAATTGTTGTCTAATCAAATTTTTGTTGCAAACTTATATCAACTAACCATATACTAAATGAGTGGAGAAACATACTGGAAATTAAAAAAAAATAAACAAATACTCCTATTACCATATTATCCATCTATTGAAGGCAATACAGGAGAAAACTTTTTTTTATGTGTATTTTCGAGCATGAATTGAGGTTGAAAATATTTAGACGTGCAACGACGTTGCGATGAATAAAACTAAATTGTATCCAACAATGCTGTCTCAGAGGCGCGCCATGAATAGCCTTAATAAACTCACTAGATCCTTGGAAATATTTCAAACTCTTGCGAAGGAGTGAGAACATGAGAGGAAGACAGAGAGAGGAAGCTGGAGGGGAAGAAGAGTGCAAAGAAAGAGAACTCGATTTATATATCGGGGCACCCCCCACAATTCCCATCGTCACTCTCGTATTGCCTTTTTTGATGTCCAGACTTTTCACCACGTATAAATCTTGGTATAAAAATTCAGAACATCACGATATATAGTCGAAATAATCGATAAATTGCCATAATCAGTTAAAATATACACATATACATGTTGATGTACACATTCAAAGTGTTCTTTGCCTCAAAGTTGCATTAACAAACATGTACAGGCAAATAGTACGAAAAAGACAATGCGCTTACTGGTTTGTCCCGTGGGAAGATTTGTTCCGCAAATAAAAAACATAATAAATGCATACATGCATATATAGACACATATACAGATATACAAAGCCGAAATATTTAGACGCGCGCATGACTTTTGCGATCCACCCCATGATATTCTCGGCCATGTCGCAACCGCACGACGCAACGGATGGAACAACTCCCACCTCTGTGCCCCGTCGACGAATCGTGGTTTCGCGTGAATCGCTAGTTACCGAATAAACTCCCGCCGGGAGAACAAGAGTATATAGGAGTGATGATGGGAGGGATACGATGGGATGAAAGAGAGAGAGCTCGTGGATGGATAACTTACTTTATTATCCATGTATATTCGTGAGTGAGAGATATATAGGGAAATGAGTAAAGGATGGAAAAGCGAATAGAACGAAGAGGAGAAGTGACGACGTCATATTCGAGCGTGTATTTCTGTGAAATCAAAGGCCACATTGTCACTAGAAATTACCTCTATTTGAAAACGATGCATTCAACATATATCACAAGTCATACGTAGAATTAACACTACATTGTTTAATAAACCGTGTATTGATACGTTACACTAGGGAAAAAATTATCCTAATCAAAGAAATTCATTGATTATATCCTCAATTCACGACCAATTCACAACTCGACTCTAAATTATGTTTTTCATCCTATTAATCTGTATTCAATCATTTTTCATCATTGGACTCAATTCATTCATTCACAGCATTCACAATTTTAAAACCTCCAATGTGAATTTCATAATAAATATGTCATTAAATCTAAAGCAAATTTTCCTTCTCATCAGCATCATCCTCATACATAGATCATAGTTATTACACCATCTCTTTAAAATGCAGGTGATGAACAAGAAAATATTAAAAGCATCCAACGAAACATGAAAAAAAAAAATGAACTTTTAATTTCTGTAAGATGTCACGAGTGTTCAATCTTATGCGAGAAGACCTGCCGTATATAAATAAAGGAAGCTGAAAAAGAGAAAAGTCGCACTGGGTAAATGTAGAGATATAAAGAGTGAAAGAAGAAAGAAGGCGAGTGTGCGGTGTGAGAGCGTGCAAAAAGCGCAAAGAAAAACAAATGAACGGGTGGCTGGCCGAAACAATTGAAACCTGCGTGGCACGGGGGCTACCGCTAGCCTTTTATGTATTATCCCTCTTTCACCCCTGCTGCTATTCGCTTTTTTCGCCCCCTCATCTATACTTTCATCTTTTCGCTTTTTTCTTCAGCCTCCGACACTTTTTTCTTACTGTCCATGTATACTTCGTTTTGTTAATGATATAAATATACACGTTGAATATCAAACATTACTCGATGAATTTCAATTATTAAATGGATTTTCCAAAAGTATAATACTGAGATCAAGATGACATACACAATAACAGGCAGTTTTGTAATATCAAAAGCGCATTCCGAAGGTTATTTAAAATTCACCTATTCAAGTTTTTGGTGGATAAGTTTCCTATCACGAATAAGACTTCCCGTTCATGATCACATGGGGAGGGTTTTTTGATTGAAATAATAGTGCAAATATTCTAATTTCAGTTGAAAATTAACACAAAAATGATTAAATATAAAATCAAACTTACCACTTGATGATCGAGAGTTATTTTCCATTGATATAGCCAATTTAAAAATGTCCAAGTCCTGCCAATATTACTCGTTCTCACTGCCAATCATCCTCATCACCATTCTTCACACTATCATGTACCGCGTCCACTTCGTCATAAGCGTC
The DNA here is from genome assembly GCA_030523085.1 of Meteorus colon. Taxonomy (NCBI): domain Eukaryota; kingdom Metazoa; phylum Arthropoda; class Insecta; order Hymenoptera; family Braconidae; genus Meteorus; species Meteorus colon. Next base: position 99,527 of record JAPYZH010000283.1, read on the forward strand.
CAACGTCACTGCAACCCGGCATTCACATGAGTCCACTTTACACACATATCTGAACAAATTATATATACATATATAAACTGCGTTGCGTGAACGCGTGGACAATCGGATGACCGAGAGAAATAGACGTACAGAAAGAGAGACGAGTGTCACAGACGCGTCGTGTACCATCACATTGCAAAACTCAAAACCGAAATTCCATTGCGCATTGTCCGCGTGTCAGATCTACATATCACACACATAAACACACACACACACACGTATACACTCGCGATATATACGAATACACGCATCAACCACCACGAAATACCGTGATAAATTAAATCATTGGTTATTGGCACACTTGGCACATGACAACTGAGCAAGAGAGAGACCGAGAAAACGCCACTCAAAATACAGCTAAATGAAAATATTAATTAATCAAACTATATCTACGAATAAAACGAATAAAAACTAAATAATATCCCGAATCGATCATTTTTGCAATGAAAATACCGAAGAACATACTCGCGAATCAATGACTCCTCTATTTTCTTAGATTTTGCACAATGGGAGAATTATAAAATGAATCGAATTCCAAGGTTTCACAGTCGCTTCTATAATACTCCGTATAACCACGAAAACTAAAGATCTCCACCTAGAACTCATTGTTCGGCCACACACGTGTTTACATTTGTAACCACTTGTCCGCGCACACACGGAACGCACTCGTGTTTATACAAAAAAAAACCTCATGTCTATACTTAAGGTATACAAAAAAAAACATAAATTTGTGCAGTCGTGTAGATGTTTGTGTGGCAAGGCGTTTGTTATTGATATGAGAGAAAAAAAAAAAAAACTAGCCACTGTTAAACGAAACAAGTGTGTTGAATTCTGAAAAACGAACACCAATAAGTTCAGTCGCATTTGACGCGCCGCGACAGACTGATCGCTCCCGGACAGCACGCCATCTTTCCGGTCCCGCTACTCCCCACCGAAACCATTCAGTGCGCCCGTGTGTGTTGCGTGAACTCACCACGAGATCCCAACTCCCTCCCCCATTCAGTCTCTTTCTTTCTCTTTGACTAACGTATACTATATGAATTACGACTCGTCCTTTAGTTTATCGTTGCGGAAATATAAACAACTTATCATCTATATTAAAATTTATTTTACCATTCTAATTTATCGGGTATAATTAAATTCATTTGAACTAATCAATAATAATTATTAATTCCAAGTATTCTATTGTGGGTTATTATCAATGTTATTTTTATTGTAATGATTGCAATTGTTATATTTATTCGTATACGAAATTCGAGGCGGAATGACAATCGACCGCTATTACTTCATCAAATAGAGCAAATAATAATTGCAGAAAGGGCAGGCGCAGGCGTCGGCAGGAAGACATTATTAAGAATGTAATCGTTGGCTGAGTGATGTGTCCCTGAAGGAAGTAGTGAATAAATTAACTCTTGTTTCAATTTAAATTCAAACAAATTAACATTGAAAAACTCCTTCTTAATAATACAGATGTGAAGGATTTGAGTCAACAGACTCAGCACCTAATTTCAAACAATACCATGCGAAAAAGGGAGGTAATACTACGAAATTTTACATAACTAATGCGAATAAGATAAATCAATAATGAGACTGTCTGTAATATATTTTCTATTGGATCTGATATTTGTCTTTTATCACTCATCCCATCGGTCATCATATCATCTGTGCCAATAAAATACAATTCATATCAATGTAACGGTCATACAAATTTTTATGTTTAAAAAATATTAAACAGCTATAACTCAGAATTCAATTAACTCAATATCAATCAGCCCACATTTAAGGATCGAATTCCCGCTACCATATGTTCTCATATATCTCTAGAAACTGCTATGGGAAATGTGGGATAGTTTGATGATCCCAGCCTGGCACCAGGTGACCGAAGAAAATTATTTTCCCGTGACCAATAACAAAGCGAAAGAGACGCGGGTTAGTTTAGCGTCAAATTGCGTATAAGAGAATAGGGCACCCGCGTGCAAGTTTATTTCAACAATGGTAATGACAATAATGATGTTGATGATGGTGAATATAAAGGCGCAAGCATAAAGCGTCAGCAAGAAAGATAAAGGGTATAGGATAGAGAGATATACCTACTGAAAATATAATGTTGAAGACGCGCATTCAACCTCAACCCAACGCGTCTTAATATTGTGGTAAGGAAGAGGATTAACCCCAAAGAACCCGCCACGTATTAACAATATAGAATATATAATAGGGATCATCGTAGTATTATAATTAAATGGAAAACAACTTGATTAAGTTTGTAACTGCCCTGGAGGCCTTTGCTATCAACCAACTCTTACACCCTCTCTCTCTCTCCCTCTCTCTCTCCATAAAACCATATTATATTATATTCTCTACTTCGATTTTACATGCACATCCTTGTATGATTCAAAATTTCAATTAAATAACTCAAGGTTTAATGTGTGAATGTTTAAAGAATACAAAGGCAGCGCAATTATTTTTTCTCCCAATAAATAAGCAGACAATAATTTGTCTCAATTTACATCGGGCATTTTATTGTTGGATAAATATAACGCAGTACGAGTGAATATAAAAAACAATAGAGCTCTGATTAGTAATCATATAAAGAAATATGGAAAGAATGTTAATTTTTGTATTAATGTAGATTGAACAGTATGAACGAGAACTCACGCGACGGCTGAGAATGTTTATTATTGGTTCATTAGGTTTCTATTTGACTTTGAATGAAAGGAATCTCACAATTCATAATTATTGTATCCAATTAAGAGACATATATTGCGGTATCCACTCCCTACTATTCATCATCGGAAAAAATTCTCCTGGAGACAATGAGACAAAATTACTTCTAAATTGATGAAAAAATCTTCATATTATTATTATAGATAAATATTGACATCCAGTATTAATTGAGAAAATCATAATTTTCTCGATATATTCCAAAGTTGAAATTTGAATATACCCAGCTGAAAAATATGATTAATTGATGTTTGTCTACACAATAAAAAAAGTTTGATGACTCTGAGAATGAATTAAATCGCACACGTATGATGTGCATTCATAAACCGGTTGATTCATGTGCGTATATTAGAACGGGTGAACTTTAGAACGAAATGGTGGTTTAGAATGCAACGAATTTGAAAGAGCCATTGCTGCATACATAATGTCATGCCGTCGCATTGTCATCATGGAATATCGCGCAGGAGAATGGGCTAGTCTCTATCTTTCTACCTTTCTCTCCCTCTCATTTCCTCTTTCTATTTCACCGTCATGGTCCCTCACTCTGTGCTTTTGTCTACTGCACAACTCGTTTCGCGCGCCACGATAATCCTGATCGCACGCGCCGCATCGATCTTCGGCCGATCATTTGCATCCTCATTGTTCCCCCGGTATCCGACGAGATTCCGCGGGCACAATATTCTCTCTCGCGTGTGCATCATCACCTTTCACACCTTTTCACAATTCATACATATACACGAGCACTTTTATCCTCAACTCTTCCTTATTTTTTTATTTTCTATATTTTTTTTTTTTTTTTTTTTT